>JAHKKF010514169.1:0-18340 GCA_019740295.1 Labeo calbasu | reverse complement strand
ATATATATTAAAGATATTTTGTCTGTTTGCTTGTGTGTCATATGACAATTAACACACACCAGGGAACTGTGAACATGTAAATGCATTGTTAAATAACTGAAAAATTAACTTAAAATCTTGGGAGGACTTCAAGAAAATGTTTTACATCTGACCAAAAAAACGCTATCCATCTTTAGATATTTAAAATTTAGGATGATTTTAAAAAACCCTGTTTATGTGATGCTGATGTGTCTGTTTTCTGTAAGACGTCTGAGTCAGAGCACTCACTGACTGAGCAGGGGAAGACGGCGCTTCAGAAGAGCTCAGAGATACTGGACACCAGCGGATCCTTGAAGAACCAAACAGAAGGTGAACAGACACACCGGATACACGCTACTGAAACCTAATATCAGATAATGAGATAATGAGAGATAATCATATTTCTGTCTGTCTGTTTAGGGCTGGTGTTTAACGTCAGTGAAGTGACCAGAAGGTTGAGTCTGGTTAGAGCGAATGTTCAGAACTTCACACAGCTGCTTCCAGAAACCCTGAAAATCCTGAGGAACCTTCCTAATGGTGTGTTAACCCTTGAGCGTCCTATTGACAATTTTATTTTATTTTATTTATTTATTTATTTTTTATTTATAATTTTGCTCTGTTAAAGCAAACAGCATAAATGTTGCCAATTTTTCTATTTTTCAATTTTTATTTTAATATTTCATTTGCTTTTATAAATATTTTATTTTGAACTAGGTACAAAAAAATAGGTACAAAAAACACTTAGGACTCAGTACCAAAAATGTCTTCATTAAAACCAATTAAAACTGTAATAATTAATCCCAGTGCCATTTAGGCATTAAATCATTAAAAAAAAATGGGTTTTTTTTTACCATTTTGGCACAAGTTTTTTTTTTTTTTTTTTTTTTTTTTTTCTTTTTCATCAGACACAGCAAAAAATAATAATAATAAACCACTGACATCTGAAACTGTAATCCAAAAAAATGTGCTTAGCATTTAATATATAGAAAATAATTGATTTGTTTGTGTTTTTAATTTACTACAGTGCATTTTAATTTTTTTTTTTTTTTGACTACAGAGGAATTTTAATATTTCACCCTCATTTGCTTTTATAAATACTTTATTTTGTGCTAGGTGCAAAAAATATTTACACTCAGGACTAAATAAAACTGCAAAACAAAAATGTTGTACTTTTATATTTCTGTTTTTATTTTACCATTTTGGCACAATTTTTTTTTTAATTAGACAGCACAAAAAATAATAAAGCATTATATTTAAAGATGTTTCTTATCACTGATATATCTAAAACTGTAATAATTTTAACAAAATGTGCTTAGCATTTAATATATAGAAAATAATTGATTTATTTGTATTTTTTTAACTACAGTAGCATTATCTTAAAAAACTGGCATTTACAGGGTTAAATTCCTGAAAATCAATTAATTTTTAGTAGTTATGATCAGGGTTGATGTTTGTAAAAAAAAAAATCTGTGAAATCAGTAAAAGCAAAAAAAATATATATTAACATGTAATATTCTTATGACTGTTTTTTTGACACAGACATTTTTGTTCTCTAAGTTCCTCTTACTAACTTCTTTAAACTGATGAACAAGGGTTAAATAAACGAATCAGTGCAGTCTGTAACAGCAGATGTTTGTCTGTTTCTCAGACAGCAGAGCTGAAGTCCTCGAGGCGAAGCAGCAGGCAGAAGCGGCGAATGCGTCTTTACAGGAAGCTCTGGAGCGTCTGGAGGATTATCGTGTGAAGCTGGACGAGTCGTCTTCTGCTGTGGGCTCGGCTAATACCAGCATCAGAAGCACCAACGAGCTGGTCAGAGACTCAGAGGAGACCGGTGAGTGATTTCATCAAACTCTGTCTTCATATGTGCATGTGAGATCCATACGAGCTGCTCACGACCGTCTCACCTCAGCCAACACGGCCAGATCCAGACTGGACGAGGCTCACCTGAAGGCCGAGCGGCTGTTTGACCGTCTGAAGCCTCTGCAGACGCTGGGAGAAAACCTGAGCAGAAACCTGTCTGAAATCAAAGAGCTGATCATTCAGGCCCGCAAACAGGCGGCGTCGGTGAGTCTCGCGTCACGTGACTCAAAATAAGAAATATCGTCACAAACAGGGTGTCACGCTCATGATCTGATCTCTGCAGATTAAAGTGGCCGTTTCGGCGGACCGGGATTGTGTGCGGGCGTACAGACCAGAGGTGACGTCCAGTAACTTCAACACACTCACGCTGACCATGAAGACCAGCGAACCGGACAACCTGCTCTTCTACATGGGCAGCAGCGCCAGCGTAAGTCGAATGACATTACTGAAGATACACTGTATTATTTACTTACAGTTATAGTTTTTATTAATATTTTGAATTAGATTGTATTTTTATGTTTTCAGTTTTCATTTTAATTTTGGTCATTTTTATTGTTTTTTTTTATTGTATTACTATTTAGGTTTAATTATTTTTTGTATCAGCTTTAGCTTTTATTTTCTGTTAATTTTAGTAATTCAACTTAAACTTTAGTATTAATTATATACTTTTACAGTTTGTATTAATATTTTTAATGACCTTACATTTTTGTTTTTGCAGGTATCATATTAGTTTTTTAAATTTTAAGTTGTAATTTTATGTGCTTTTGTCATTTTTATTAGTTTTGGGCTTTTTTCTTATATCATTATTTAAGTTTAATTTATGTTTAATTCAGTTTTAGTTTTTATTTATTACCTGCTCATAATTTTTGTGATTAAACTTAAGCTTTGTTTATATGCTATTCTAGTTTTTATTAATATTCTGATTTTTTTTTTTTTTTGGATTTAGTTTTAGTTGTTATTTATTTCCCGTTATTAATTTTAGATTAAACTTTAACCTTAGTTTTATTTATGTACTATTATATTTTTAATCATACTTTAAGTAATTTTGTTATGTGCTTTTGTCATTTTTATGTTTTTGTAATCTTACTATTCATGTTTAATTTATTTTTATTTTATTTATTTATTTATTTATTTTTTATTTCCAGTTAATCGTTTTAGGATTTGATTTATTTCTGTTAGTTTTAGTCATTACAACTTGGAAAAATTTAATTTTTTTATTCAGTCTCAGTTTATGTAATGTGTTTTCATGTCCACATCAGGAGGACTTTATGGCTTTGGAGATGCGTCATGGGAAGGTGTCCTTCCTGTGGGACACTGGCTCCGGACACACCAGACTGGAGTATCCCAACGTTCAGATCAACAACGACAAGTGGCACAGGATCAATGCGACGCGGTTCGTGACTCTCAGCACTGATGGGGCGTTTCATTCCATTCCTTTGAATGACGGACTCTGACGTCTCGTTCTCCTGTGCTGTGATTCTGCCGCAGGTTCGGGAGACACGGGACCCTCACCGTCCAGCAGACGGACTCTGAGCCACTTCCCGCTGTCAAGACCACAGCGTCTGGATCCTCCACAGTTATGGACGTCAACAAATCCACCTGGGTGTTCGTCGGGGGTCTTGGCGGTCAGGTGAAGGTGAGATGCACGTCTTTCTGGTGTTTCTCAGAGTTCCTTTGTATTTGGGCCGTCTGTTTACATCCTTTGTGTTTTTCCCAGAAATCCCCAGCGGTGAAAATGACCCACTTCAAAGGCTGCATGGGCGAAGCTTCCCTCAACGAGAACAACATCGGCTTGTGGAACTACGCTGAGAGACAGGGAGAGTGTGGCGGCTGCTTCATGAGGTACAACACACCGCTCACCAGTCTCAGTAATACCATAGCAACACCCTAGCAACCATCCAGTTCAGCCTAGCAACCGTATAGAGATATAAAGACACCTTAGCAACACCCTAGGAACTGTTCAGTTCAGCCTAGCAACCATATAGAGACATAAAGATACCCTAGCAACACCCTAGCAACCATCCAGTTCAGCCTAGCAACCGTATAAAGACATAAAGATGCCCTAGCGACACCCTAGCAACCACTCAGAACAGCTTAGCAACCACATAGCAATGCCATAGCAACCATTGTTACCTCTAGCAACTGCCTAGGTCCCACAGCAGCCTAGCGACACCATAGCAACCACCCAGAACCACTTAGCAATGCCCTAGCAACCATCTGTGACACCTAGCAACCACTGAAAACACCATAACAACTGCCTATGTCCAACAACTGCCTAGCAACACCCTAGCAACCACTTAGCAATGCCCTAGCAACCATCTTTGACACCTAGCAACTGTCAAGTGATACCCTAGCAACCACTTAGCCTTAGCAACTGTCTATGACATCTAGTAACCACTGAAAATGCAATAACTGCCTAGGTCCCACAACTGCCTAGCAACACCCTAGCAACCACCCGGAGCACCCTAGAAACTGCCTAGCGACGCTCTAGCAACCACAGGGAAAAAAACGTAGTAGCTGCCTAGGTCCCACAACAGCCTAGTGACACCCTAGCAACCACCCAGCGCACCCTAGCAAACACTTAGTAATGCCTTAGCAGCCATCTGTGACCAGTTAGCAATGCCCTAACAATCATCGGAATACACCTGTAGCAACTCCCTAGGTCCTACAACTACCTAGCAGCACCCTAGCAAAACCCAGAGCACCCCAGAAACCACTCAGCAATGCCCTAGCAACCACTGAAAGCACCCTAGCAACTGCCTAGGGACACCCTAACAACCACTTAAAAATGCCCTAGCAATCATCTATGACACCTAGCAACCACGGAAAACACCTGTAGAATCTGCCTAGGTCCCCCTAGCAACCACTCAGCAATGCCCTAGCAACCACTGAAAGCACCCAAGCACCTGCCTAGCGACACCCTAGTAACCACCTGAGCTCCGGCCCTGTTTGCGCTGGTGTTCAGGTGTGTTGTGATGATCTGATCCGGAAGCAGTCACTGACGCTCTGTCGTGTTTCTCGTCCGCCAGCCCGCGCACTGAAGACACGTCGTTCCACTTCGACGGCAGCGGTTTCTCAGTGGTGGAGAAGTCTCTGCGCTCCATGTCCACCAGCGTCATCATGTTCTTCAAAACTCTCTCTCCCAACGGTCTGCTGCTGTATCTGGCCTCCAACGGCACCGTACGTTCACGCTAACACTTCTCACTTTCTCGTGTTCCTCTCAAGCTCTCCTCGGCGTCTCACTCGTGTCTCTTCTCATCTGTGTTTGTAGAGAGACTTCCTGTCCATCGAGCTGGTGGAAGGGAAGGTTCATTTGACCTTTGAACTGGGCTCTGGAGCGCTGACCATGACCTCCAACAGAACGTACAACACGGGCACCTGGTACAGAATCGCCCTGCAGAGGAACAAGCGCAGAGGTGCCGTTCTGCTCTCGTGTGGATCAGGTCTTGTATGTATCTCGTTTGAGACTCAGTCTCACATGATCTGACGTGTGTTGTGTCCACAGGTCATTTGTCGGTGATGGCGGCCGATAACCCCTCCGAGCGAGAGGTCATGGAGGCGGAGTCTCCGGGTTCGGCCTCTGACCTCAATCGCTCTGACCTCGACCCCATCTACATCGGTGGATTACCGGCCTCTCGACCAATCAGGTGAGAGCAAACTCTCAGAAGACATGCTACGGGTACATTATTTGGGTCATTTTTTGTCTCACACGTGAATTTCTTGTGGACGGTTGCAGGAGGCAGGTTGTCGCTCGCTCTTTCGTCGGCTGTATGAAGAATGTCGAAATCGCTCGTACAAACTTCGACCTGCTCAGAGAGTCGTATGGAGTGAAGAAAGGCTGCGTCCTCAAGGTACAGCATCAAGAGTTAAATCATAAAAATGTACAATTAAAATATATTAAAATTAAATTAAGGGCTAAAAATGTAAAATTAAAGTAATAAAAAAAAAAAGTAAAAATTTTTCATCCACAATATTTTTTAATCCACTTCATTTTTGTTATTGTGATATGTAACAAAGGACGCTAAAACAGTAAGTCAAAGAAAAATAAAATATTTTTATATATAAATTCATTATATTAATATTTATTCATATTTATTATTACTAAAGGTTTTAAAGTCTCTTAATTTTGACCTTTTTTTCTTTATATTAAAATATCTAAGCATTACTTTGTTAAAGTGTAAAATATCTAAACATTATTACTATAATAATTTAATATTAAAATATATATTTAAAACTCTAAAATATTTAAATATTATCAATGTAACATTATTACTTTAATCTTAAAATATAAAATACCTAAAACTCTGAAATGTTTAAATATTATTAATATAACATTATTACTATCATAATTTAGTTAAAATATAAAATATCTAAAACTCTGAAAAATGTAATTATCAATATAACATTACCAACATTTTGTATTGAAATAAATATCTAAAACTCTAAATATTAAAATATTATCAATATAACATAGTACTGCAATAATTTTTTATTAAAGCATCTCATTTTTATTTATATATTATTACTAAAGATTATTTTAAACTCCCATAATTGTTATATTCTTTGACCCATATTTTATAATGCAAGCACAAACATAGAAATATAAAGTCCTATGATGATTATCTCCCAGAAGATTGTTAATTATAATTGAAGGAATGTTTCTTCTCCTGTAGTTTCTGATTTGGAGGATTTGTAGCTCACGATTATTGTGCTGCTGTGTGTTTTTAGCCGATCCGCAGCATGTCCGTATTCGGCGGAGGTTTTCTGGAGATGCCGGCCGTCCTCTTGGCTCCTCAGACCGAGATCATGAGCACCTTCTCCAGCAGACGCGAGCACGGCGTGATCCTGGCGGGATTGAGCAGGAGCGCGGGACGCTCGCGCCGACACACGCAGCAGGTCGGTTTAGTCTTCATGCTATCATTGGTGTGTCTGTGAACACGTCAGATCGCTCATGTGCTTCATCTGTTGATCTGCTCTCAGCCGTTCCTCCTGGTGATGCTCGTGTCCGGATCGCTGGAGGTTCATGTGGGCGTGGCAGAGGGCGGAGCCGTACACAAAGCAGTCGTCAAATCACAGAACGGCTCCTTCAGTGACGGACAGGAGCATTCGCTCATACTGCAGAGGAACAAAAGGTCTGTTACACACAGTTATTACACAACCTGCAGACATTAATGGCATAAATGAATTGCATAGGCTTTCCATGCATTTAGATGGAATTTAACATAATGGATTTTAACATAAACTAATAAGTGTAATGTGATGCATATTGGTCAGTCATACATCAATGGAAGTGATATTTTAGAATCACTGATGAACTATTAAAGTTTATTAATATTTAAATTTTTTTTTTTACATTTTCTTTAATTTTTTTTTTTTTTTTTAGTAAGTTTGAATAATTTTGCTAGATGTTTTTGTTATTTTTATTGTTTATGTTTGTGTTTATAGTTTGTATTTTTATTTCATTTATTTAAATTCTTATTTCAGTTTTAATTTTCATTTTAGTACATATAGTTAAAGTAAATGAAAAAAAGAAATATATATAAAATAAAAAATTAAAAACTACCCTAGCAACCACTTAGCAATGCCCTAGCAATCAACTGTGACACCTAGCAACCACTGAAAATATATTATTAATAACATTATTACTATAATACTTTTCTATTAAAATATAAAGTATATAAAATGTTTAAATATTATCAATGTAGCATTGCTACTATCATATTTTTATAAACCATATCTAATATTCAAATATCAATATAACATATTACTATAATAATTTTATATTGAAATACATAATATTTATTTATATATCATCAGGTTATTTTAAACTCTCTTAATTATTCTGTTCTTTGACCCCCTTTCAATTTGTTTATCTTATGATACAAACACAAACATAGAAATTGAAATTCATTTATAATTAATGAATAAATCTGAAAAAATATATATATATGGATTCATTTTCTGTTTTAGTTAACTGTAATAGCCTTTTGTGCTGGTTTTAAGCAATCTGAATAAATGCGTTTTGAAAATGTGATTATTTAAATAAAATCAAATGGATGCAAATAGCTAATAATAAACTATGCCATGATTATGCCAGAAATATTGTGTTATGTTAAAACTGTGTAATGCAAATGGATGGAAATTTCACATGCTATTCAAATACATAAATCAAGATGCAGATGTCGTGTAGTAAAGTTTTAATGTTTTAATGGCGTTTACTACAGAAAGCTGCTGATGGGTTGAGTTTAGTCTGATTTCTTCCCCTCCGTGTTTTGTCTTCAGGTCCATCGCAGTGTTTGTGGACGAGCTGAATCAGGCGGTGGTGAAGCTGGGCTCGTCTGCAGATAAAGCTCTGGCTCTGGAGCGGCTCTTCATCGGCGGCGTTCCTCCAGCAGAGGGCGCTGCGTTGACGGGAACCAGCGGCTCCTTCTACGGCTGCATCAGGAACACGGCGGTGGACGGCATGTGAGTCACACTCTGTTGTCTTCTGTAGAGTTGCTTTACAGCTGAAAATGAATTTGTTTCATCATTGATACATTCTGCAACATTAACACTGATGTTTTCCTGTTTATGCTACTTTGAAACAATCTGTGTTGTATGAAGCGCTATACAAATAAATGATAAATAAATGTTTAATTAGAGAGGGAGAATGAATGTGAAGGTGTAATGCGTGTTTCAGGTTGTTGGATCTGTCCGCTGCTCTGCGTTATGAGGACGTGGACATGGACAGCTGTTTGCTGGAGGAGAGACCCAAACGTGTGGTTCTGCCTGATGAGCTGGAGGCGGAGCCGACCTCTGACCCCAACACGCGACCCCTGTCACCCCCGGTGGAGCTGAGCGCGCTCACACCCGGCAGCAGCAGCGTGAGTCATGCCAGAAACACACCTGCACACACCTGAGCGGAGCAAATACATGTTTATAAATATTTATTTGACAAATAGATTGGGATTTATATACATCAGAGCAATTAGTCGATTAGATTACTGTATTATATCCACATCAGCGCGTGATAATGTGCTATTTATTATAAGCGTGGTGCAGTTTGAAATGCTCATCTGTCACTTTAAAAGAAATAATAAAATAATTTAAAAAAAATCAAATTAAAAGCAAATAAAAAGAATTGTTCTGAAAGTGATTCCATCACTGATTTTAACTACAGTAAAAAAGTCTCAATCAGATGTAGGAATTTCTATTCATTTTTTCTTATGTAGTAGAAATGTTTTTTGAAATAAAATAATCTTTATAAAAATCAATATTAAATTTTTAAATGCTATTTATTTATTTATTTTGTTTTTGTTTTTTGTTTGTTTTAAAATAAAAACTTTATTTCATTTAGTTTCCAAGGCAACATTTCTGATTTTCATTCAGTTTTTATATTTTTATTTTTTTATATTTATTTTTTATATTTCATTTTTAACAAAAATAACTAAAATAGACATTTGTTTGTCCTTGATTCAGGGTTATTATAGTAAACTAAAACTAAGACCATAAAAAAAAACATTTTGTTATGTGAAATAAAATAATCTTTATAAAGATTTATAAATGTTATCTATTTATTCATTTATTTATTTTTAAATAAAACTTTATTTCATTTAGATTTCAAGGCAACATTTATGGTTTTCATTTAATTTAACGTTTTTCATTTTTATTTACCTAAAATAGCTCAAATGAAAATTAAAATAATAAAATCTCTATAGATTTATTTTAAAATAAGTATAAAATAATAAAAATGTCAAAAACAGCAAAATTAGTAAAACTAAAATTGAACTGAAAACATCAAATATAAAAATAAAAATGAGTTCAAAACATTAATAATAACTGTGATAGTACTTTAATGATAATCTGTCTTGACTTTAATCTTGACTCTGACTGGATGTTTTATTTCCTAATAAGGTCAGCCAGCTTTATTTACTCTATCAAAAGCCAATCTCACTATCAAAGCCCGTTTTTTCTCACATCTGGTGTTTGCAAGTGTTAATGTTGGACCGTGTTTACACACGTAAATAAACCTGTGATAAATGCAGCTGTAACAATCACAGTTTACACTGTTAGAAAATAACCATTTTAAACTGCGTTTATTTCACAGTCTCAGTATTTGACCAATGTTATTTTAATATCACTGACAATACTATTATGGTATATATATACTTTTTATTTTTATTTTAGGGAAAGTTATGTCATTTTTAATGTCTATATAGTTTTTTTAATTTCTATTTGAGTTATTTTAGTACAAGCTGAACTAAATAAAAATGAGAACAGTTTCATAACAAAATGAGTTTTAGGTAACTGTAGTGAAATGAAAGGTGTCACTGTCATTCTGACAGGTGTGTGTGTGACATTCTTCAGATAGCGCTGAGTTTCTGTACACTCAGAACATGTGTTACTCACGTCTGTAACATTGTAAGAATGTCATATCTGTCTGACGCCCTTATATGGTCACTTCCTCAGTGTGCAGTGGCGGATCACACAGAAACCATCCCAGAATCCCTCCAGTTCGGACTGTCCCGACACAGTCACGTGATCATGGGCTTCAAGAATAAAACCGTCAGAACCAGGTAAACCTACCAGAAACCGAGTCAGCGGCTCATACTGATCACAAACCCTCTTCATGCATCTCAATGAATGCATTACATCATCAAAATATGATTCACAGATTAAATATTCATGAGCTGCTGTTCATCTGAGAGCCAATGTGATTATTAAACTTGAGGAACTTTCTTTAAATTAATTATCTGTGTATGACTCTGCTGCTAAAACATGAAAGGAAAAATCACATAATAATGTGCTTATGATGGAAGGGAATCAAAATAAACATTAAAATGCACCTGTAAACCTGGTCACAACACAAATTCTACATTAAAATGCCACAATAAAACAACAACTTTGCTTAGTTTTACAGACACATTATTCTGAGCAAAAAAAACAAACAAAAACAAAATTAACTGACAAAAAAAAAGTGAAATATTACAAAAATGAAATGAAATATATATTTTCTCCCATTTATTATTTTAAATGTGTAATACTTAAAATTAACGGGATAAAATATATACAACTATGTGTTTATAATTAATGTAAATACATTTATTTATTTAAATATTTAAAATGTATATATAATGTAAAAAATACCTAATATATATATAAACATATATGAAATATAATATTTGTAATATTTAATTTTATATATTTATTATATTGTTATTTAATATTATTAATGTTTATTAGTTTCAGGTAGTTTATGCAATTTGCCTGTGTAGTATTTATTTATTTTTATTAGCAGTTTTAGTTCTTTTTTTAGTTCTTTCTTATTTTATCATTTTCGTTTATGTAATTTGTCTGTATAGTATTTTTTTATTTACTAGGTTTTCTTTTAGTTTTGTTTAATGCGATTTGTCTATATAGTTTTTAATTATTATTTAAGTTTAATTATTTTATGCTTTTTAGTTTTTTATGCAGTTTGTCTATATAATATTTTATATTTATTTACTTGATTTACTTTTTTATGCAATTTGGTGGTTTTATGCAATTTAGTTATTTTATGTTATTTTACTATATTTAATGTTAGAATATTTTTTTAATATTTAATTGCATATATTTGTATAAACAATATGCAATATAACAATATGTATATATAATTATAAATTAGACATTTTACAGTTGAAAGACGCTGACTTTGACAGACGCTCTCGGTAGATTTGAACTAATAATTTAACACTTCATTGTCTGTTCCTCGTCTCAGTTTTGCGGTGAAGTTGTCCGTTCGGACGTTCGCTCACAGCGGCGTTCTGTTCTACATGGCCAACGCAAACCAGCAGGATTACGCCGTTCTGCAGATGCAGGGTGGGCGTGTCCTGCTGTCATGTGACCTGGGGAAAGGCCCCGCCCACTCCACGCTGAGCACCTCTATTAACGACGGCCTCTGGCACACCGTGAGTCCTCATCACGCCGTTTTAACCCAATAATCTAATGTTTTGAAATGGAACTGTTTATTGAACATCTAGGCCAAAAAAAAGTTAGCATGTGTTCTCATTTGCTCCATCACTCTAAACTATTGTGCAGGTGAAGGCCGAGTTCAGTAAGAAGACGGTGATGGTCAGCGTGGACGGGACCGAATCCGACCGCACACCCACCAAAGGACACACGCTGGACGTGGAGGGGAAGCTGTACCTCGGTGGACTTCCTGCCACATACACCGCCAAGAGAATCGGAAATGTAATTGACCTCCACGAAACAAAAACAAAAATGTCCCGTTGGGCTGTTTCTAACGTGTGCTGTTGTTCAGGTGACGCACAGTCTGGCGGCGTGTCTGCAGGACGTGACGTTTAACGGCGTCCAGATGAACCTGAGCGCTCCGCTGTCGTCTCACGCCGTCGGTTCCTGTTTCAGCCGGTCTCAGGACGGGAGCTTCTTCAGCGGCGGCGGATACGCAGCGTTCAGTGAGTCCAACACATAGCGATGAATGAGTGAATGATGAGCGCTCAGAACGTAAGGCTGATGTGTTGCTCTTCCCGCAGTGAAAGAGGGCTATAACGTGGGCTCGGACGTCACCGTCAGTCTGGACTTCCGCTCCACGGCGCCGGACGGGGTTTTGTTGGGAATCAGTAGCACTAAGGTGGACGCCATCGGCCTGGAGCTCATCAACGGACAGGTCAACATCACAAACACCTTTCACTGTTATTTTAGTGTCATTCATCTGCTGTTATAGATTTTGATGACATCAGATTTTATTTTTTGGTTTGCTGTTTTCAATTTTTTTTTTTTTTAATTTATCTATATAAAAACTATTTATTTATTTTATGCATTTTAGTTATTTTATGTTATTTGTCTATGTAGTATTTCATTTTTATTGATTCGTTTTTTATTATTATTATTTTATTATTATATATTAGTTGTAGTTTATTTTATACATTTTTTTCTATATAGAATTTATTCCGTTTTATTTTTTAGTTTTATTTTATGCATTTTAGTTTTTTATGCAATTTGTCTATAGTTTTTTTATTCACTAGGTTTAGTTAAATTTAATTTTATTCAGTTATAGTAATTTTATGCATTTTAATTTTTATGTATTTTGTCTATTTCGTATTTATTTATTTTTATTTACTGGGTTTTATTCAGTTTTACTTATTTTGTGCATTTGTGTGGAGTTGGTCTATAGACTCTATAAAGTGTTTTTTTATTATTTTACCAGGTTTAGTTATTGTATGCAATCTATCTAGTATTTATTACGTTTAAGTTATAGTAATTTTATGCGTTTTAATGTTTATGTAATAGTATTAGTATAGTATTTTTAATTTTTATTTACCAGGTTTTTTATTTATTAGTTTTTAGCTTTATTCCGTTTTAGTTATTTTATGCATTCAAGTTTTTTTTTGTTTTGTTTTTTTGTCCAATTTATAGTATTTTTTATTATTTTTATTTACTAGGTTTAGTTATTTTATGCAATCTATGTAGTATTTATTACATTTATTTTATTATGTTATAGTATTTTTATGCATTTTAAATTTTAGGTAATTTGTCTATATAGTATTTATTCATTTTTATTTACCAGGTTTTTAATTTATCAAATTTGTAATTATTTTATGCAGGTTACATATTTTATACTTTTTGTCTAGATAATATATGTATATTTTATGTATTTGTTTTAGTTTAGTTTATTACTTTTAGTTTAGTTATTTTATGCAATTTGTCTGTACACTATTTATTAATTTATATTTAGTAGTTTGTTATGTTAGTGCATCAATTTCAACTTAAAGAAAAAAGAGAAATATTCTTTTTCATTTAAAGTTACCTTTTTAATGATTTTAGTTAGTTAACGATATAAATAATTCTGGTCCAGTCACACATTTATTTCCCCACTTTGTTTTTATCACTGGTTGTTATTTCCTGGAGCTCCTCGTGTGATTTCCAGCGTTGCTCTGGTGTTTGCTGATTGTTAATAGCATGTTCATCTCATCGCAGGTGGTGTTTAACGTGAATAACGGCGCGGGTCGGATCACGGCGAGCAGCAGGAGCGCTGTGTCCATGTGTGACGGCCGCTGGCGGACCCTGGTGGCCAAGAAGCAGAAGCACAGCTTGAGTCTGACCGTAGACGGCGTGACGGTGACCGCGGAAAACCCGTACTCGTCCTCCACCTCAGCCGAGACCAAAAACCCCATCTATGTGGGCGGATACCCAGGTACGGCTCCCGTGAGCCTGTTTTGTATTAGATGAGTTTCCTGCGCCGATTTAAATGCAGTAGTCTCCGTTTGTGATGTTATGTTGAGTCTGATCAGGTGTTTCTCTGTTCTCTCACAGCGGATGTGAAGCAGAACTGTCTGAGCGGCAGAGAGCCGTTCCGCGGCTGCATGAGGAACCTGCGCGTCTATAAGGGTCACGTCACAGACGTGCTGGACTTCAGCGCCGCCTTCGCTCACCCGCACGTCTTCCCTCACTCCTGCCCTGCGAACGCTGCATAAACGCCTCCGGTTCATACAAACACAGCTCGACCCATTTGAGAATGTTTTCAATACTCTGCCGATTGTTTGGGAATTTTGACTCATAACATGTTTAGATTTGATACTCGTTCAGGGTTTCTGCAGGGCTTGAAAAGTCCACAAACTAAGGCCTTAAAAAAATAATTCACGGCGGAAAGTCTTAAATTCACGACGTCGTGGTGTTGTGTAGCATGGGCTGAAAAAATGTAATCTTCAGTATTTCTGTCTTGTTTTCCAGTACAAATATCAAACATCTTCAAATCAAGAAACATTTACTGGAGATGCAAAATGAAGATATGAAGTCTAAGAAATTTAAATTAAATTAAGGGAAGACACTGCAGGCAAAAACAGTTTTTTCATGCACCTGTCAAGTTTGACATTTTGGGCTTTTTGGTTTTTCATAAAGTGTTTCTTTAGACTAGCAGAAAGAAAACATCCAAAAGACACTGTTAAGTGTTTCTTTTATAGCATTTTATCTATTTGTGTCAATAGATTTCAAGACGTTGATAGACATAGACTTTGACATAAATCAACACTTCAGCAGCACTTACACACACCAAACTTTACATTTTTATTCCTGTCTATATCTGAGGGATTTGTTTATATATCATTTATAAGTATTTTCTAAATTATGGAGTGACAAAAATGAAATGTCCAAAATTCCCTCTGTAAAAACATGTGACTCTGATATGACAAAAAAAAAAAATTAAAATTAAACAACAATTTTGGAACTGACTTGATCCAGTGTTTAGATCTTTGTACTAGAAATGTATGCAAATTAGCACATATTTATTAAATAATGCCTCATTTGCATATTTAAACCTTACATTTTAGAAAAACTGTAATACAAAAAAAAGGTTTGCAATTATCAATGTAATTAATCGACTGGGTAAGGTGAGAACTATTAGTTATTTTTTTTTACCCTGTTCACCTGCAGTGTCTCGCCTGTGAAAAAATGTCAACACTTTTGCCTTTTAATGAAGTTTATTTTTTTGGGAGCCTGTTGGCAGGTTTGTGTTCTTGTTCTAATCATAAAATCATTTTTATCAGATTTTTAAAAAACAAGACTTCTTATCTTGCTTGTCAAGTCAGTGTATCTTGATTTAAGAATCTTAAGACTTGCACTGGAAAAATGTCAGAAATACTGAGGTAGAACATGTGTGAAAGTCATTTCTATATTTTAGTGTTTAAAAGCAGAGCTATTTTTGTAAAATGAATTAAAGTAACAGACATCTGTTGGAAGTTTGTTTCATCAAATGCTAAAATGTTGCTAATAAAACTCATTGTCCTCCCTAGACGTTTACTCTACATGGAGTTACATTTTTGTACTTGGTCTTAAATGTACCTGCAGAAACCCTGCTTGTTAATAAAATACCGGTTGTTTCTTAGCGGAGCGTTTTGTTTGTTTTACTGCTGATGAAATTTCTCCCTCATCCACATTCCTGCACTATCAGAAAGATTCCGGAACATTCCAGAGCGCTTGAGATTCAGACGAGAGATGCAAAGTTCACGTAACACACACACACACACACACACACACACACAGAGCAGGTGGTTTCATGTCTTTTAATTGGATTAGTTTCACCAATGTTACAACATAACTGGTCATAGTTTAGCAGTACATAGTCATGATATGAAGTCTATCACATGGCTACATGTTCCTCGTAATACTCAGAGACGTCAGCCGACTCGTTTTGGCTTTGATGAAACGAGGCTACAATGTAATGTTCTGGTGGCTTTAAATAACTGTCAAATGTTTCAATGTAACGCTCAGTATGATAAAACACCGACACATTCGTCATGTGCTCAAATGAGGAAAACAAACGATCTTCAACAACACAAATCCAACTGGCAACATCAAAAACATGTTATATAAAAATAAAAAATAAATCACAATTAACAGCTGAACGTTTCAATGCATCATACAAAAAAATATTTTTAGTGTAAAAAAAATCAAATTCAGAGCATCAGAGAACGGTGATGATGATGATGATATTGGCAGACACTGAGAACATGATATAAGGAAAATCTTCATCCAGTGAAAGTTCAAAGGTCGTTTGGCTTCTGAATGATCTTGTGTCTTCATTTGTTTCTGTAGTTCATAAAGTTCAATGTTTTTGGATTCTCCTTCGAGTCCTTCATTAATCCAGTTAGTGTTTGATGGCGTTGGCATTAATATTCATCCGGTTTAGTTAGAGGTAATATTGACCTGCGTTAATGAATCTCACAAGAACAGCTCGTATTTCACACCAAAACCCAATGCCAAAAATGTATTTAACTTCGCTTTTAGTAAATAAACCCTGTTTTTAGAACTTTTTTGTGACATTATTTTAAAAAGAATTAAACACGTTCGAACACAAATTCACCATTCGGTTAAAAATCTTTTTTTTTTTTTTTTTTAAATATTAAAAATAAAACTTTATGTTCAATAATCTCATATAATTTTCATTAGATTCTCAATTCTGTAAATCAGCCATTTTTACAGTAAAAATAAACTTAATACATTAAAGCAGTACAATTAAAGGAAAAATAATTAATAAAAATAAAAATCCCCATTTCAGTCATTCATCGCCATCATGAGATTTTGGGGCAAAATGCAAAAAAAAAAAAAAAATTCATGAAAATAATGTCACAAATGTCAAAAACGGCTCTATAATCTTCATTTCCTCTTTCGTTTTAGTGATTTCAGGGTGAAATACGCAGCGCTCGTGTTCTTCACAGGTTCAGTGAGGGTTGGTAGTGTTTAAGTTCATGTGGCTTCATCACAAACATGCAGCGTATATAAACAATACAAAATCATTATCATACAGCAGGATAAATTAGTGCTATAAATATTATGTACATGCTCTTTTTTTACACTGGCTAGTGGCATAAGGCGATGAAACATGCGTCCTGACGAGGGCGTCTGATCGGAAGGTCGCACAGTTTTGGCACCAAACAAACTCAATGACCTGCATCGAGCTGCCGCAGCGTAACTCCTTCGGCGGCGGATGTTTGACCCCTGACCTCCGACCGAGAGCCTCGGAGCAGCCGACGGTCTCCGGGTTCATCTGCAGTAAACATACGCGTTCAGGTCGACCGGGATTTTAGGACCCATTCGCAGTGAGGGTTAACGCGGTAAACGTCTAGTAAATGTGCGTCTGGATCCAGGCAGCGCTCGCCTAGAGAAATAACAAAACTTCACATTAATACATACTGTTTCAAAGACTATTAATATTCAGTCAGACAATCAATATTTAGCTGAAATCTTTTTTTTTTTCATAATTGATGTACTTAAGTCAATTGTTACAAAACTTTTAAAATTATGACTTTAAAAGTCAAGGTTTGACTAAAATGTCCATTGTGAAATAAGACAAAATGATGACAAAGTTGAAAAAACTTTATTTTATTATTTATTTTTATTTTGTAATTTTGACTTACATTTTATCATTTTGATTTGGTATGTCCATTTCTAGTTATGTCAATTGTGAGGTCATAATTTTGACTTCTTATGTCAATTTGTACTTTTTATCAGATATCTTGACTTTGTCAATTTCAACATTTATGTCAATTTCAACTAAGAATCAAACATTCAAACACAAATTCACCATTCTGTAAAAGAAAATATTAAAAGTAAAACATTTTATGTTTAATATTCTTAAATATAATTTTCATTAGATTCTCAATTCTGTAAAACAGTCATTTTTACAGTAAAAATAAACTTTACACATTAAAGCAGTAAAATTAAAGAAACAATTTAAATAAAATACATCATGATCATGAGATTTGGGGGCAAAACACAAACTTTTTGTGTCAATAATTTTGACTTTGTAGGTGAATTTCAACATTTGCATAATAATTTCAACTTTTAAAGTCATAATTGCGACATTTAAAGTCGTAAGTTCAATTTTTCTGCGTCTCTAAGGTTAAAACTGATGCCCGCTCTTTCAAAACAACTAAATATTAACAAATAAATAATGATATACTTTAAATAACTAACAATAACTAAAAAC
>JAHKKF010514168.1:6598-25525 GCA_019740295.1 Labeo calbasu | reverse complement strand
TTTTTGTTTTGGCCCTCCTGAAAGATAGTGTCACTTAGGCCCTTCTGGTTCCCACCCCTGCTTTTTTTGTGGGTATATGTCACTTTGTATGTGTGATATTTGACACCTGTCTTTCGCCAGCCACAATGACACCTATAGATTTACCCAGAATGTTGTTGGCCACATATATCAACAGGAAGCCTAGAAATAAACAGACATGTTGTAAACAGACACTACCAATTTGACTTTGACATTCCATCAACACTACTGTTAACATGCTAGTCACATGAGATTCTTTTTTATTTATGTATTATTATTTTTTTTTTAACATGACAGGACACAAATAAAAGTATTTGCAGTGAGTAGAGTGAAATTCATCTTTATGTCCAAATTATGTTGAAAGCGAAATCAGTTTACATTTTGAAGACTTAAAAATACCTTAACAGCAGCACTTTACAATAAGTTTGATCCGTGAATAATCAGTGATGTAATACATCATAGATTTTTTGTTGAATATGTATATAATTTGTCTCTTCTGTGTCAGTCTTCAGTGTGTGTTCTCGAGAGTATCGCAGCGCATACGTGTTGTGCTGCTGTAGCAGGAGCTAGTGTTCTGATGTAGAATCCTGTACAATATGCACTCACATATAGAAATGAGTAAGGAAAGTAGTGAATTTCTTTTTATGATGAGGTCCAAACTCATCCAAACACACACACACACACTAGATAAAGCCAATATATTTGGATAAAGGCAATGGAAAAGGGGCTTAGTCCATAAAGCCAGGGTGGAGTAGATGGAGTGATGAGCCAGGGAGGAGCCCAGAGCAGGAAGAGCCAGGTGGGGAACCAGAGACCAGCCAGGATAGCGACCCACGGTGGAGTTGACGAAGGGAGGAGCGATGGTGGAGAGGTAATAGGTGACACCAGGGGGACGACTGACGGAGCCGGTGGAAGAGGAGCCCAGGATAAAGAAGAGAAGCAACAGAGCCAGGGTGACTCAGAGGATCCGGAGGGCCAAAGCAAAGCTGAAGGCTCAGATGACCGAGGCAGAGGCCACAACGGAGCCGGAGTGACAGAGGATGAAGGTGGAGCCGGAAGGAAGGAGGAGCCTGACAGAGCCAGAGGGACGGTGTGACAAGGCGAAGCTGGAGGGGTAGAGACCCAAGGTGGCGGATGGTCGACGACTGGCCAAGGTGGAGCCGGAGGGATAAGGGAGTCTGGTGAAGCTGGTGGAGCCAGGAGCCAAGGCCTTGAAGTCTGAGACGGACCAGAGTGCCCAGATGGCGCAGACTGAGGGTGGGCTGAGGACAGACAGACACCAGCAGAGACAGGGCTGAGGAACAGCGAGTGTTGTGACAGGCAATTCTGGTCTAGTAGACGTTTTTTCATAATGAATGTAACTGATTACTTAAATCAAAGGGTCATCAGACTGGTGCACCCGTCTGTTTCGTGCTGTGACAGCCATGAGGTATGAAAATTATTATCATCTTGTTTAACCGTTATGTAATGTGCTCTATATTATACTGTATGTTGTATTTATATTTTAATTGCGTCTATTTGCAATAAGTGTTATTAATAGCAGAAAATACTGCTATTTTAACATAGCGTAAATGAAATCTATAGCTATTCACACTTAGTATAAATAGAACCCATTGTTGTTTGCGCTTAGTGTAAATAGCATCTATCGCTATTTGCACTTAGAATAAACAGCATCTACAGCACGTAGTCACAGTTTAAGACACAGTTAAAGTCAAAGCAGCATTATGTCATTATGTCATTATGCAGCATTATAGTTAACCATATACTTATATACAGGGACAGAACACAGAAGACTACTTTTGCAATGTGATTTTTTTTTTTTTTTAATAAATGCAATACAAAAAAAAAAAAAAAATCACATTGCAAAATTAATCTTCTGTGTTCTGTTCCTGTATATAAGTATATGGTTTACTATAATGCTGCATAATGACAAAATGCTGCTTTGACTTTCAGGTAGAGTAGTTTAGAGAACCAGTCCTCACTAAAATGATGAGCACACAACAAAAGGTTAGAATTGTAATGCTGTGGTATTGTGAAAAAAAAAAAAAAATTTAATCACTGAGTCTTCACATTATAACCTTTCAGCAATGAAAATAAAACAAACTTGCTTTTACAGCACAAAACACAGTCTTCTCGACATGATGTAAACACTCTAACTAGCGGAAGTGTTTGTGGGCAGGTCAGAGTGTTTGTATTTTATGGGCAGGCGGGGATTATGCTTAATATGTTACTGTGTCAATGTCAGATTCCATTCCTTCTAACAATTACAGTTTCTTAATTGTTCCGTTAAGGTTTTCTTTTTTTTTTTTAAATAAGTAACAAATATTTGATATATATATATATATATATATATATATATTTGTTTAATGATAAGATTAATTGAAGCTACATGTAACTCTAGCCTTTGAAAAAGTGTGAAAAAACTTTTTTTTGAGGAGAAAAAAATAATAAAATAAATATGTTTAATATCATATAAATGTGTAATAAATATGTAATAAATTTAAATAAACAAACCCTACACACTGTAGTGTCTGGAAGAAAGTAGCAATTAAACATTAATTTTATTGCTGAGTTTATTAGTGCCACTGTCTTGTGTGTGTGAATGAGTGAATGAGTGCGTCTCAGGTCTAAGGTTGTGTGGCTGTGGCAGGAAGGGGATTTGGCATAAAACGTGCCAAATCGTCTGTGTCTTCTGTTACAAGTGCAAAAAAATAATTTATATTTTATACTTATATTTTAAAAATAATTTATATTTTGTATTTTTCATATTAGTGTTTAGTGTATTCCAGAGGAAGAAGAAGAAGAAAAAGAAGAAGAAGAACAAGAACAAGAAGTTAATTGAATGATACTATGTGAAATGCAGGCAATTGATTTAATATTATCTCTATTTATAATATTTCAGCTCATTAAATCTCAAGAAACAAAACAGGGATAGATACACAAACTCACGTGACAATTCTATGTTTGATTTTATCTGGAAAGATAATTAATGAATCAATCAAAAAGGATAAATGCGTGTATGTGCAGATTATTGCATGAAACGAAACAATATCCAATCAGAAAGCGAGCTGACAGAAAACGGAAGTAAAACAAACACAGTTATCACAGTTTCTTCCTGCCTATCATCCTCCATGTTTATTCACAAGTCTCGAGAAATTTTGCGAGATTTCCTGTGTTCACATTCGGGAAAATCTGTTGGCGTGTGGTGTGATATCTTTATCACATCGTGGCACACCACACACTATAGGAGCAAATCTAGACTTTTTTGTACTCATGTTTGTGGTCTCTCACATTTTGAAGATCTTAAAGGATTTAAAAAATCTTTTAGTGTGTACCCAGCATTAGGCCGATCAAGGCTTTTTCAGGATTTCACAACTTTTGGTGCAAAAATCTTCATTCCCACATCCAATTATTGATTCTATGTTATTATGTAAGCCAAGTGGAATTTGCAGTTTCTATGTAGCTTTTAATCTCACTTTTTTATTCATTTACTGTGTATTCTTTTTTGGATTTCAAGTATATAACTCTTTTTGGAGAAATGCCATTTGTTTAGAGCTTTTTAAATATAAACAGCTACAAGATGCAATACCAAACAAGAGAACATGGAGATGCCAATATAGACACTGCAAATAGACAATATATAGATACTTTAAGAATTTTGAAAGAATTCTTAAGAATTCTGCAAAGTTGTGAAGCCGACAGTGAACAATACATAAAGTTATTGTCAAAAAAAAAGAGTCACAATTCACAATTGCCTGAACGAGTCGTCAGGAATTTTAGTCTTTTTCTGTTACGGCTTACGTCATGAAGTAACACATTTGCATAATGTCCGCCCACGTTCTATGTCGCGAACAACTTGCCCGCCCACAAACACAACAGTAAAATTTCCATGTGGTTTACGTCATGTCGAGATGACGCTGTATCCTAAGTACTTCACCAAAGGCTTGCTTACAAAAGATGGATCAGTGACCATTTTATTTGGACCGGCTTGCTCCTCTGAACCTCTGCCTGTAAGTGTGATTAATAATTGATGGTTGTGTTTTCTAGTGATCGATCAAAATACGTAGTTGTGTGTTATGTGGTGTAACATTACTTTGTGTATGACATGGGGGTGAGTAAATTATCAGGACATTTTTATTCTGAAAGTGGAGTAATCATTTAAAACTTGTTGCTCTCATGTAACGTTACACTGTATTATGCAAAATACGTATTTAGTTGTGTGTGTGTTGTGTTCACTCTGCGCAGCTTGTAGGTCTCTGGCTAACCGGCTGACAGCTTTATCTGTTCACTCGCTATTGTCTAGAAATGTGTCAATGAATAGTGAATGTTTGTCGTTGTGATTACTTGAAGTTCTGACAAAGAACAGAACATTACATTGGTGTACAAGCTGCAGTGCTTTATCAATACGTTTCTGGGTTGGGTTGACACATATACTATGGTTGTTTGGGTGTTGTTGTTTACCACCAAGTTGTGGGCTAGAGTAACGGTGATGGGCATTCCGTGTTTGAAATTCGCTGCACGCAGTAACGTTAAACCAGTCACAAAAGACTGGGTCATCAGACCAATCACCGCAGATTAGTGTCAGCAAAGGAGTGGTTTGGACAAATGATTCGTTTTAACAAATCATTTGGGAGTCGTTGAGCAAATAAAGTAAAAATAAATGCATATTATAAGACAATAAAAGTGTTTTATTACCTTGCATGCATGTCAACTTGTTATTGGGGACTCCCAAAACTAAAATATGAACCTTTTTTAATCCATAAAAGGGGCACTTTAAGAAAAGCACAGCATAGAACGCAAGGGTCTCAAGATGTGCTTTTGAGATGTGATGCAATAACAACAATATTCAGTGACAGAGATATTTCTGTTATATTTTTTTTTAGGGAACAAGTTGTGATAATTACTTGAAGAAAGATTATATAATTCAGGGTATCTGGACACAGCCGCTATGAGCGCTTTCTCCGCTATGTTGACGTCACATAAAACTTACTACTGTAAACAGACACTCTCAATGCTTGCCCCACCTCCGAGTTCTTCTGATTGCGTGTAAAAGGTTAAATTCTTTTAACTTGACATGTCATCTTAAAAGCGCAGTGCTCATGTGAGAGGCCCTCTGTGTAATGCGCATTCTGTGTGAATGGCCCCTAAGAGTAAGTGTTTGTGTCTTTGCTTTGAGTGTCTGATACTTGTATGTGCAAAAACATCATTAATTCGATTACAATATTCATCCATCAAAACCTTACTAGTGAGACACAGACTAGTCCTGACTTTAACTGTGGCCTCCCTATTGGAAACAACAACTACAAAAACAGCATTTGCTGGTTAGGTATGTTTTGAAGCATATGGCTGCTGGTCTGAACTGGTTTAAGCTGGTCTTTAGCTGGTGATGTGCTGGTCCTAAGCTGGCCTTAAGCAACTAGCTCCTGCTCAGGACCAGCTTAATACCAGCACATGACCTGTTTAAACCAGCTCATAACCAACTAAGGACCAGCTTAAACCAGCAGCCATGCTTCAAAACATCAGCTAATTAGATTATAACAAAATTAGAATCAGAACAAAATAAAAGTAACCACTGTAACATGAAAGATTATAACTAAACTTTTGGCTACAGCTGTCAGAAATTAGTCGGAAGTGTAAAGACCCTTGCTTTGAATGACTCTGGTACATCTGCGGCCAAAGGACATCACTAGTTTCTCAGACTGCTCTGGTGTGATCTTGGTCCACTCTTCTTCCACTCTCTTCCATGGTAACTGGAACTAAGATTTTCCAGAGATCTGTAGTCAGGTTTAGATCAAGACTCTGGTCCAGCCATTCCATTATTTCACTGTTCTTAGCTTCAAGGGCTTTACTTTTTTTGCAGTGTGACCGGAGCATTTTCTTACATAAAACTGCAAGTTGATTGAGAAGAAATTGCAAGGTGAGTGTAGACGTTTGATTCTTTCTGCTGATGAGAGCCTTGGTCACTTTCAATCCGACTTCTCTAATAAGTAATTAGTTATAGTTTCTAGTTAGTTCTCACAAATAGTAACTGTTTAAATAGTAACAAGTTAGTAACTTGGATGCCCTCAATATTAAATATGTTAAATGAATTACATTTAAATTAAATTAATGATATTTTTAGTTTACTGTATATATATATATATATATATATATAGCTTAATGAAACAGTTTTTTTTAATATCTGACACTTAGCATCAGTCAATCAAGCATTATAATATGAAATTATGATAATTTAGCATTAAACTTTAGTAATTAGAAGTTTAGTCATTAGAAAAAGCTTGTATAAATGCATATTTGTCATGTTTACTGAACTTAGAACTGGAGTTGGTGCTTAAGATATTGTTTGTAATTTAGTGTATCTATAAAAAAAGGGGGAAAAAACGAAAAATAATACTTATAAGATAACAAAACTACTATGAATTCTACTACTAATAACAATTTAAAATGGACCAAGGATTAATGAGCTGCTGCGTTCATGAATATTAATCACATTTTCTGCGTTCATTTAAAATGATTTTCTGAAATAAAAACAGAGTTTACGGTTTGTCAAATACGGGTGGGCTCTAATGACTCGGTGGGCACTTGCTAGGCCATACGGACCTTCAATTCAATCTGAAACCACAATTTTCAATGGCAAAATGGGCGTGGGAGACAACAGGTACTCAAAATGGTCAAAATGCAAGATAAGGCATCAGGTTTGATGTTCTTGGAACCCGGATGGTAAGAAATGGAAAAATTAAAGCGACCAAAAAATAAAGCCCACTGAGCTTGCCTAGAGTTTAAAAGCCCAGAAACCTCTGTAGGGCCTTGCAGGAGTCTGGAGTTGGCCAATCTAACACAGCCTGAACCTTGTCGAGATCCATGCGCACTCCCTCAGACGACACAATGTATACTAAAAAGGAAACAGACTGTGCATGAAAAATGCATTTCTCCACCTTGACATAAAGCATTCTCTAGCAGCCTCTGAAGGTAAACATCATCCAGGTAGACATATATGAACTGATCGACCATGTCTCTCAGCACATCATTGACCAGTGCCTGGAAGACAGCAGGAGCGTTGAACAGCCCGAACGGCATAACAACATATTAAAAGTGTCCCCTGGGGGTATTAAAAGCAGTCTTCCATTCATCCCCCTCCCTTATTCGAACCAAATAAAAGGTGTTATGTATATCCATCTTGGTGAAAAAGGAAGCACCCTGCAGTCATTCGAAGTAACATGAAGGGGCCAAGTGTGCCTTTTTTGTTTTGTTTTGTGACCCTTTGACACATCCAAATCATGTCCATGATTTTTTTGTGTGTGTGTGTGTCCACATAGCTAATGCGATAAAAGTCACCAAGTGTCATCTCATTTCGATGAAGCTACGTTTTTTTAAATTTCTAAATAAAATTTTTTCGACCGAAGAGGCTCAGAGGGTTAACGAGCTGTGCAGGAGCTCATGCATATATTTTCCATTCTGTAATGATCAGTCCACTGAATGGCAAGTTGAAGTGAGAACAATAGACAATGGCAACAAGAGGGCTACTAATAGGTGTATTCGACTTTATTAGTATTTAAATAGTATATGTTTATGTTGATCGTTGATCATGAGTTCTTGTTCAGATGGCGCTGTATTAAGCAGTATATGAAATGTGTTTCTGTGGCTCATGAAAACGCTTTTGAAAAGTCTGTGTATTTGATAAATATTGCATTTAATTCACTTCATCTGTGATAAAGCATGCAAACACTGTGAGAGCTTCACTAATGAGAGCAGAAAGTGTCCGACTTGACGCCTCCATTTTCAACTCCGCTCGCAACTACTCTCGGCTACTCTTGTTGATCG
The DNA here is from genome assembly GCA_019740295.1 of Labeo calbasu. Classification (NCBI taxonomy): domain Eukaryota; kingdom Metazoa; phylum Chordata; class Actinopteri; order Cypriniformes; family Cyprinidae; genus Labeo; species Labeo calbasu. The sequence continues at coordinate 17,686 of JAHKKF010514168.1, read as the reverse complement.
CCGTCTGTAGCCGTAGATGAAGTCGAACACACTTTTTAGCAACCAGGGGACATAAACCAACCAATGAGCAAACAGAACTGAGAACCACATGAAAAGACAATGAACCAATGAAAACATGACATATGAACTAAGGAACCAATAGCAAGAAAACAAGAGGGCAAGGGAATCACATGACTAGACAGAAAACATGACTAAATATCAAAACACAAGACATAAAAACATGAACATGAAACAAAACCCAAAACCCACGTTACACATGCGAAATGTTTCAAGCACAACTTCTGACATTGTTTAAAATGAAGGCAACACAATAGGTACGATATTTTTTTGATTTACCTGATATAACATTATTTTGCTGTGTAGGCTATACCATGTGTGACTGTGAGGATGAGGGACGATACTGAGAAAGAGAGAGAGAGAGAGCGTCCCATTCAGAAATGATCACCCTGTTCTAATTCACTAGCTGACATTATTACGTATGTCAGTGACTTTGCAAACAAACAAAAACACATCTTGAGTGTCCAGAAGCATTAATTGCATGATGAAGCCTATTAGAATGAAGTTAGAATGTCTCTATAATTAAAATGATGAAAGAAAAATTCTATATATTTTTTATTTTTATTTAATATTTTTTTATCTTTAGCCTATATGACATAGTTAAAACCAGGCTCACACTGCAGGATTTTTAGCCCGATTTTGCCCGATTTTCCCCTCCCGAGAATCGGAGCAAAAATGTTGTCGAGCACCTCGATCACTCCCGATGTTCAGCTCAGATTATCTGGTAATGTGAGATGTTCACAGATCGAATCTTGCACCTCCCGTTCTGCTCTCACACAAATCGGGGCTGTCCCGATCATATCAAACATGTTTGATATTCAGGATTTTAAATCGGGATGATCACGGCTATGATTACGTCAGTACTTTCACAACAGCCAATGCGCGACCGCATTGGAAGAAAATGCTTCTTATTTTTTTGTAGTAATACTGTCTGTATAATATGTTGAAAACATACCACAACCGCATGGAGTAAGGAAAGCTCTGGAGTGAAATCGTCTCAGTTTTCAACATACCAGGTGAGTGCATAAAGCTGCTAGCACGCTAACTAACATTTGTAAACATTAGTTGTTGAAATGACGATTTGTTGCGTAAGATCACGTGAGGTGCTCCCTCCATCATGATAATCTTAATAATATCTTGTAGTGTGTGATGCGCCACAATTTTCAAATCTTGTAGTCTGTGCATGTTTAAGATTTGAGGGAAGATAATCTGCAAAGACTCTCCTTATGTGTGCGCTGCAACCAGATTTCATAATCGGTTAGGATTTTAAAAATCCTGTAGTGTGAGCCCAGATTTAGTAACATCACACAAGAATCAACATGTATGCGTGATCGCAAATGTTAAATTAATTTTATACAGTTGTTCAACAGACAAGAAGTTAACCTTGAGGTAACATAAATACATAAGTACATAAATAAGAAGTTAACATAAAAACATACTCAGCAAAATATTAATTATGTTTTTTCACCAAAATCCCCCCTCCCCCCAAAAAATATTATGTAATTTTTGTCAGTACTGTACACCCCTAAATAAGGGTAATCATTTAGACAGAGATTGTGTGTATGCTTGTGTGTGTGTGTGTGCATTTGTTTAACCCAGTGTTTCCCAACCTGCCCCCACTGCCCCAAATCCCATGGCTGTCAGCGTTCTGTCACTTCAGTCTAGTTTTCTTGTGGTTTTGTGACAGAGCCCTGGCACTCCCATGATGTCTAGTTTTCATGTCGTCTGCGTGCCTTGTTTCTTGCTGGAGCGTGGTGTTTGGATCCCGGCACTCATGTCTTGTTGAGTTTCGGTTTTGCGTTGGGGTTCGGACACTCACGCTCCATGTTCTGTCTTGTTGTGGGAGCATGCGGTCTCAAGTTCGCTCGGGCCGTACGCTCTTTTATCCACGTGTGTTGTTGTGTTTTGTGTAGCACGTGTGCTTTTCTTGTTGTCTTGTGGTGTTGTTGCACACAGCTCATGTTTTCGGCTGCGTGCTTTCATGTCATGTTTTGTGTGAACACGCAGCTTATGAGTTTCCTTGTGTTGCCATATGCTCATGTTTTTGTTTTTGTGTGAGCACATGGCTTTTTTCCATGTGCTCTCATGTCTATTGTCTTGACCCTGCCCATCTTGCTTCCTGATTATTGGTTAATTTGCCCCACCTGTGTTTCCCTCGTTCCCTGCCTCATTTGCCCCCTACATACAGTATTCTCCTTGTGTTTGCAGTCCTGCACCAGTTCGTTGTTGTGTGTCATCCGTTCACCTTGTGTCCTGCCTTGCCTGTTCCTGCCGTGCCTTGCCAGCCTGTTTTTCCCCCACGGGGTAGTTTTTGTTGCTGTTTTGTTCATTTTTATATTAATAAAAAGCCCATTCTCCTGCAACTTGAGTCCTCGTCTCCTCCCTACACCCCAACCCTGACAACGGCACACCACTGAGCACTACCAAAAAAAAAAAAAGAGAAAGAGAGAGAGAGAGAATTTACAGGTGCATCTCAATAAATACGATAGATTCTATTTACACTGTGTATCCTAGAAATAGCAGTATTTTCTTTGCAATTAGTAGTAGTTGTTATTTATACTTAGTGAAAGTAATGGCAGGTATTTATAACTCTGTAGTACATTATGTTACTATAATAACTTAAGTGTAAATGATCATTTTTAATAAAGCTATTACATAGATGCTGCTTTATTGGTACAGTAAAGCCCTCATTATTTTTCTAAAATATCTGTAGTGCATTTTTTTTCTTGTTTTCAAAGTTTTCCTTAATTATTATTGAAAATAAATGTCTTTTGTGAGAAGAATGAGTTCGGCAAATGTTGATTTTAACACTCAATGGTCAATCATGTCCAAAATTACAGTCACACACCCTACTTACTACGCCACTACTACTGTTGTTTGACAAGCACCTTTTGTCTCGTTGTTAGCCCCTTCCACACAATGGTGGGAGGAGTTAGTGTAAATAGCCTTTGCCAACAACGTTTAATTTCTAGCTTGATATTGTTTCTTGTTTTGGGCCTTGGGTCTCTCTGAAGCCCAGTACCACTTAGTGACTCTTTCTCTTCATCTTTAAAAACTATTCAAACCTGTAATTTATAGTGTTTTCTTTGATTTAATTTTTGGTCTGATGGCTTGATCAGAGTCTTTATTCTTTTTATTCCATCTTACCCCTAGTGGCTGTAATAGATACCAAACAGGAACACATGGAGATGCCAGAAGACCACCATACCAGCCATCTTGACCTGACTGAATATAGACAATATACAGATCTATTCAGAATTACTATATACAGAAACACAAAACAACAACAGATCTCAACATGTTGCAGCAATAACTATTAGACATCAGAAATATGTTAGAAATCATTAGACATATAAAATGAACAAGCAAGCAGTAGTACACAGTTCAAGCATAAACTAAATAGTGTCTAAATAGTGTATACTTGACAGTCACAACCACCACACCTATGTCACCAACTTTCCTACCTTTTAAAATGTAAATTACTTATTATTTACTAATAATTTTATTTAGTGCCTTGCCTTTTGTATTTTTGTATTTTGTATTACTATAACATTAACTGTTTTTTTTTTTTTTTTTTTTTTTTTTTTTTGGAAAAATAAGTCCACTATGACATAGTATACAATTCATAAACACAGACTTTTAAAAATAATAATTTATAGAGGGACACATATATGTAGTACTTCTAAAACTAAACGTGTACTGAAAGTGCACTGCATTTCTAAAGTTGAAACCTTGGAGTTGTGATTGATGATCAACTGAATTTCACAGAGCAAACTGCTAAAGTTGTGATCAGCAGTTGTTCATAAACCTGACTGAATATTGTGTAGGAATGATGAAATCCATTTTCATTCATAAAATAATATACATTTCAGTGTGTAATTATTTTCTTTAACTTAGCTGCTTTATATACACAGGCATGTCTAGTTATGTTCCACTAGAGGAACATAACCAGACCCATACCACTGTCCTTTTCGTGCGGAGGTTAAGTCTCCACCAGGCACTGCAATTGGATATGTTCGACCAGACTGGCATTGTTGCCTATCTAAATTTACTGTTGAGAATGAACGAGGTGAACCAGCATTTAAGATTCAGAGAACATTTGTAGGCTGTATCTGCTGCATGGATCATAACTTTGAGGTGAAGCACATACACTCAAACTCAAGTTTCAGTTTTTCATTGACTATTAGCCTATTGTTTTTTTAATAGACCAAATGTATTTTCTGTTATCTAGGATTAAACATAACCTTTACATAAACCTTTTTTGCTGTTGTTGTTGTTGTTGTTGTTGTTAAAATGCTGTTTAGTATGTTTATTAAGCCATTTAGCTCATTGCTTGTAGGTGATTTCAGGTTGTGCTAAATTTGGTAATTTAATCCCCACTATGAAGGCAAAAAACTGACCCAGAAACATATGTGTTTCTTTGGTTTTAAATGTCAGAACTAACATGGTCTTGTTGCTGATTTACAATGAAGCGGAATAAAGCTTAAGTTGTAAATCCAGTGCTATTTTTTGAAAAGTTTCTTAGATCACTATAAGTAGGCATGTTTTTATATTAAAATATTATAGTGAAAATAGAACATTATGTAGATACATACTGTAGATGAGGACTAGCTTCTAACAAACTTTTCTTGAATGTTTTTTGTGTTAATGAGTGTTGTTATTACCTGTCTCATACTCTGACCACAGCTGCTGTCTTTGGATGAGGAAGCGACAGAAAGATCATTTGGCAAAAACATCAAACCAAACGATCAAATGCAGATTTTGTGTTGAGGTTTCCAAGCAACCTGGATGTCAAAATGAAAGCTACTCTACTAGGGGCCTGTGTACTTATTGTAAATATTTATTATACCTTTTGAAACATTTTTTTTTTTTTTGTAATGTAAAACATGTATTTTTGGGATTAAAACTTATTTATTATTATTAATTATAATTCATTTTTCACATTCTTGTGTGCCTGCATATCAGCAGTTTTCGGTGGTCATTCGAAAATGTCCTAGGATATGTCGCATCCAAAAATTTCAGCAAACATCTCAGTATAATTTAATGCTAAATTTATAGTCCCTCATTGTCCCTGTCCCTCACTATGATTTTTCTTTTTCAGCAGGACTTTTATTTGCAAAATGAAGGCAAAATGATATAAAAATTACATTTGCATATTGTTCTAAATATAGTCTCATTGTTAAGCAAAGTTTTTGCCATAATATATTAGATATATAATAATATATAATATTTGACCTATGTGTAATATTATTTTCAAACAATTGATCTTCATTTCTCTACTAAATGACAAAATGTATGTTAAATGTTGACCCCCGGAATTCATAGATGTTCCCTGGCCTAAAAAAAATCTGATGTCAGACAGACACAAGCTTAATCTTGTGCAATTACTGATATTTGTCCAGCCTGGATTTCAGCTTTTCCTCCATGTCTTTCATATCAAAGTCTGAGATTTTGGATATCAGCAGTTGTCTGTAGTCAGGTTTCTATAATCTTCTTCTTTAACTTTGTCATATCTTTGCACACAAACTCAGTTATTAACACTAAGTTAATCAAGGCTTTATTCAAGATCTAGGACCATTTGGTTCTTCATTCTCATGTCCAGTTGTTGGTTCTTTGTTAATATGTACATGTAAGCCACATGGAATCTGCTTAACCCTCACATATTCACTCAAAGTTGTTCCATGTAAATCCCATGTAATTAAGTAATTAATTAGGTTCCAATAATTATGTTTCTTATGTTTATTTATTTTGTAAAATTCTTGAATTCAAAACTGACTAATTACACATTATCACTTGTTTTAGTTTTGTAGCTTCATCTTATAAGAAGGTTACACAGACTATGCATGTGCTATTTGAAAGTGAAGTGAAAACTGCAGTAACTACAAACATCTACAGCTGAAATTGTTAGTGAGTCTACAGCTGATGTGGAAAAAACAAACAAACAAAACATCCCAGCTGGCACTTTAGGTTGCTTGTCATGGAAAATCCAAGCAGAATGTTCCTATTTAAAGCTAGTCTCTTGCCTTGATGGGTAATTGCACCTTTAATTGCACAGACAGAGGCTATTTTTTCTATATTGTATTTTTTAACATTTGGAAATTATACAATTCATATCAGACTTTTTGTACATCACACAGTGTCCAATAAACCTTTTTAACATACTGTATCAATAAACCTGTTTGTTGTCTGAAGTGTTTTACTGTCTGTTTTACCTAAAATGAAAGACTGACAATATTATAAAGACAGACATATAACACAGTGTATATAATGTGTAGAAAATTAAAGCGAATTTTAGGCTCATTTGTCTGTTGTTACCACATTCAGTCATCTGTCTCCTTTTCTCAGTTTATTATTTCAACATGTGGGAGTAGACATTCCCCATGGTAACATGTGCTGATAATTGTTGGTTTCCGACAAACCATAAACAAATAGAAACAATTGGTATACAGTATACAAACACATTAGCCTGAATCATACATGAAGTCTAAAGCAAAAAAAAGCTAAACAACAACCACAGTATCTGACAAAAGTCAGTACACCCCTCACATTTCAGCAACGTTTTTAGTATACCTTCTTAAGAAACAATACTACTAAAATGAAACTTGGATATATTTTAGAGTAGTCAATGTGCAGTTTGTATAGCAGTGTATAATTGTTGCTCTCCACAAAGATGGCCTAGGCTATAAGAGGCTATAAGAGTAACAACCTGAAACTGAGTTACAGTATTGTGGCCAGGGTCATACAGAGGTTTTCCAAGACAGGTTCCATTCGGAATAGGCCTCGCAAGGGTCAGTCAATGAAGTTGAATGCTCGTTCTATGCGTCATGTGCAGAACCTGTCTTCAAAAACAGATGCATGAGTGCTACCAGCATTGCTTTAGAGGTTGCAGAAGTAGAAGGTCTGTTTGTCAGTGCTCAGACCATACGCTGCACACTGCAACAAGTCAGTCTGCATTGGCGTCATCCAAAAAGGAAGCCTCTTCTGAAGCTTGCTTACAAGAAAGCCTGCAAATAGATTGCTGAAGACAACTTGTCAAAGAGCATGAATTACTGGAACCATGTCCTATGGTCTGATGAGACTAAGATAAACTTGTTTGGTTCAGATGGTGTCCAGCATGTGTGGTGATACCCTGATGAGGAGTACCAAGAAAATTGTGTCTCTTCTGCAGTCAAGCATGGTGGTGGTAGCATCATGGTCTGGGGATGCATAAGTGCTGCTGGTACTGGGGAGCTGCGGTTCATTGAGGGAAACATGGATTCCATTATATACTGTACATTTCTGAAGCAGAACATGATGCATGCGAAGGTACAGGTGAAGGTGATCTGACCTGAACCCTACTGAGCACCTATGGGGCATCCTCAAGCGGAAGGTGAAGAAGCACCATGTGTCTAACATCCAGCAGCTCCATGATGTCATTATAGAGGATTTGAAGAGGATCCCAGCAACAACCTGTGCAGCTCTGGTGAATTCCATGCACAGAATGATTAAGGCAGTGCTAGATAACAATGGTTTGACACAAAATATTGACACTTTGGACACAGTTTTGACAAGTTCACTTAGGGTGTACTTACTTTTGTTGCCAGCTGTTTTGACAATAATGTCTTTATTTGAGTTATTTTTAGGGGACAGTAAATATACACTGCTATACAAGCTGCACACTGACTACTCTAAAATATATCCAAGTTTAATATCTATAGTATTGTCCCTTGAGAAGATATACTAAAATGATTGCTGAAATGTGAGGGGTGTACTCACTTTTGTGAGATACTGTAATCAAAAAACAAAAACAAAACAAAACTTACATAGTCAACAGACCTTGTTTGAGTGGAAATATGACTTGAGACTGAGGCTTATTTAGTAAGAGGCCACAGGTGTTCTTATCAGGCCTTTGTCAACCAATGATGATGTATTTTGCATCTTAGCTAAGTTATAGCCAAGTAATCAGCAACAATTGTTAATGTGTGTGTGTGTATATATATATATATATATATAGCCTGGCAACCTCCCCAAGTATGGTGTTCCTCAGGGGTGTAGAGAGTATCACTGGTTTCTTGATGCTTCTCAATATGTCGGATAAAGGAGAAAGCAAGATATAATTGGATTCAGAAATGCAATTCCACTAATTCTTTCTTTTCTTGAAAAAAAAAGATTAATGGCTGTTGCTCTTCATAAAACAGAATATTGTGAATTTATACTGCCAGCCAAGTACATTGACATGCACAGCAACTTTAGTCAAAAGAAAACATTAATCATTTATGTTACAGTTTTGATCACTGTTTAATTGCTTTGTAGTCTCTTGTAGCCTCAGATGTCACGCCCACGGAACATTGGCTAAACATCTGATGCATATGGCACACTTATCTGGAAACACTTCAGGGGTATGAAAGTCATCATCGGATTGGTTAAATTATCCAGGATTTCCAGGAGACGTGTTGGTTGCGTTCTTTAACGTTCTGCCTGTAAACAAAGATGCCATGAAGTCACAAAAGTATGTGACATATAAAATATATATATAAAATATCGCGGCATAGAATCTTTAAAATATGTCCAAGAGTTTTACACGCCAGTCTGTTATTGTGGCAACATTTCCATGCCCCTAAACATGTCGCACCACAAAACGAAACGTGATTGGTTGCTTTAACTGTCAGTCAAATGGCCTCTTGGGCGGGTCTTGGCCATTCAAGTGGACAAAGTTGGCTACGCGAGACTAATTGTTTTGTAAATCTCAGCAAATAGTTCACACTATTATAAGCCAAACAGTCAACACAGTAGGATACTTTTGGCATTTAGAAGAAGCAGGTGGGAAAGAAGCAGAGCCTAGTCACCAGATGTTATTGTCCATTTTGACAGTATTACTTTAACAACAACTGTTAAAATGTTAGGAAGTGTTAAGGTCATTTTTCAAGTGATAAATAGAGAGCCTGATTAGAATCACATACACTTACTAAAATGAGTACCTACACTACAAAGTGAAAAAAAAAAAAATCTAAATAAATAGTGAATTGTTGTTTTATTACACTATTATAACACTATTGCTTATTAAGCAAATTATCTTGTTGCCTGACCACATTGACTGTAGGTGATTTCAGGCTGTGCAATATTTCTGGGGAAATTTGATCCCCACAATGAAGGCAAACATGTGTTTTAAATGTCAGAGTAACCTGGTTTAATAGTTACTACTAGCTAGTAACCAACTTTGTTTTAATGCTTAATGTATTAATGTGTGTTGTTATTACCTGTCTTATACTTTATATATATACCTTTGAATGAGGCAGCGACAGAAAGATTTGGCAATATCATCAAACATTTCTCAAGCAGTGGACCAAATGCAGGTGCAGATTTTGTGTTGAGGTTTCCAAGCAACTTGGGTGTCAGAATGAAATCTATTCTACTGGAGTCCTGCATTTTTATTTTTTTTTTATAATTTATTACTAGAACTTGTTGATTTTATATTGTTTATTACTATTAATAATTCGAAAAGAAAAGAAAAGAAAAGAAAAGAAAAGAAAAGAAAAAGTTAATAAAAGGAAAATATATTAATAGTAGAATCTGACAGGTTTGAAACGTATTTGAAGTAAAGATGCCTGTTTTACCAAGTTGTGGGTTAAGTTTGAGGATGGTTCTCATCAAGGTAAATTAAGAATATTTTTTAATTTTCATAATCCACAAAGTATGTATACAGTACAACAGCAAAAACAGTAATAGAAAAATAAATGTTACATTTGTTTAGACTTTAGAGCTTTTAAAATAATACAGTAATATATCTCATGTAGACATGCTGCAATATATTTTAAATATTTATATAATGAATGTGATTCAGCCTGCTTTCAGAAGTAAGATATCTTGGAAAAACATTTTTCACATTTTTAAATATATTTTATAAAACAGAATTCATTCACACATAATTATATTATAGCTATAAAAATATGCAAATGCATTCTTACATTGTGCCAACTTATAATGTTATAAATATAATTTTGTAAACTATAGTACTTAAAATTAATATGTTGTTCAGTTTTACTTGTTTGTACTTGAAAAAGAATACTTAAAAGGCTGTTTTGTAATAAAATACAATTTAAATACTTTTTTTTTACTTCACTTTTAAAAACTTAACATGATACATTATAATTTAAATAGGCTACTGTTTAATTGCATTTCAACATTCTATCATATGAAGTCTATCATTAATCTTCTCTCTCTCTCTCTCTCTCTCTCTCTCTCTCTCTCTCTCTCTAAAAATATACTTATAATCTTTACTCATTTAGATTATGTACCAAAATTCAAACTAGCTCAACCTACCACTTGATGTGCAAAAACAAACCTCAATGGTTTTTGTGTAAGCTCAGTGATCTGTTGCATGAAGCTACAGTAGATTTAGATCAGGTTCAGTGGGCTTACAAAGTCCGATATAAATGTTCTCTGTCAACTCACAAAAGCAGGTTATGTCATACACAAGCATGTTTAAGCGTAAGTAAGTGGATAAACTCAAAACATGCTTCAGAACAGTTTTTGTTCCAGAGTTTGTAGACTTCAGAGCTATCAATTTAATTAAATTCAAAATTGGGTAACACATTATAACATTCAGTTGTAAGTCATTTATAAATGATTAGTTAATGATGAAATAATCATTTACAAAACATTCACAAACGATTAATAAGTGATATGCTAACAATCTGTTTATGTTTTGTTAATTCATTTACAAGTCAATTACAAGTTCATTTACAAGTAATTAGTTAATGATGAACTAATCATTTACAAAACATGACTAGGTGTTTATAAATGATTAATAAGTGTTATGTTGAAAAGCACAAAAAAAATATTCTAAAACTATTTTCTTTTTTAAAATAATAATAAATTATTTGCTGTCAAGTGAATAAACGTGTAAACCCTGTTCTGTGTGTGTGTGGGATCTAGTGATAATGTGAACCAGTTCTACCCTCCACTGAAGATCACATCAGGTGCACAGCGCTAAAATACTCCATGTGTTTACCATCTTTACCCTCACCAGTCAGCCCTTACATTGCAGTATAC
>JAHKKF010514167.1:0-15276 GCA_019740295.1 Labeo calbasu | reverse complement strand
ATCAAATAAATGCAGCCTTGATGAGCATAAGAGACTTCTTTAAAGACTATTACAAGTCTTACTGACCCCAAACTTTTGAACGGTAGTGTATTTTGAAAGAGGAAACATGGGGTAATTTTCATGTTTAGTTGAACTATCCCTTTAATCTTATTAAAAAACATGTAATACTTTAAAAAACAAATCAAAGGTGTTTTTTGACATGTAACTACATTTTATTGTACTTTTAATAAAAGGTTTATAAGTTCATATTTATCGCAACCTTTGTGGAAACCTTTCCCCAAATACGCTTGGCTTGTCTTTAGCACATTGTATTGAGGGCCGTTACACCAGTGACCCGGCGTGGTTCTGGGTGGGCACCATGATGGGTACGGCCCCCATGCGGGACAGGGTGGCAGAGTTTATAGGCATGTTGAGCGGGCGCGGGGTCTGTGGCTGTGGCTGCGGCCCTTCAGTCCTCTGTGTGGAGCAGCTGTTGGGATTGAGGACTGCGGGAGTGTGATGGCGATTGTGGTGACGGTGTGTGTGATTTGGTGTGCTGCTACCGTTGTATCCAGGTAGGCCGTGTAGTGGGTTGGGCTCCCCTGGGCGAAGGCGGTAGGTAGTTGTGCTACCGGAGGTGGTGAGGATGGAGGCAGTGTCCGAGGCACCCGGAGGGTATGGGTAATGGTTGTTTTGAAGTGGATGCTGTGGGTCCTGTGCAGGAGGGCTGGTGGCTATTGAGGACAATGTGCCATTCTTTGATATGATGTCCGATCCTGTGCCGCTTTTAGCCCAGGAGACGCGTTTTGGAGCTTGTGCGTCTTCCCTGAAAGCAACAGAAAATAGATACTGCAATACACGCATCTAAACCATACAGATATCCTAATAAAGTATAAAAAAATTTAAGACATATGCTCACTTGATATCATTGGCCATCTCTTCCTCAGTGTCATGGTTTCTCCTCAGGATAAAGATCAGGAATAAAACTAGAGCCATTAGACCAACCACAGAGCCCACTGTGGCTCCGGCGATCACCCAGGAATTGTTAGCTGCGGCAACAAGAGGAACAGTTCAGTTATAATTAAAGCAGCATTGAAAGGGCCCTCGAAATCAGTGAACGGTGAGCAATATGTATTTAAAGTGACAAATATAGAAGGAATATATCAAAGTCATTTATATGTTCCAAATTTCCTGCTGCCAGCTGGTGGCGCTATGACTATACTGAATATTAGCATGTAGATGTCTTCAGGCTAGAACTTTTATCGAACATATGAAGTTTGGTGCAGACTGAACTTGATATGTTTGAGTTAGTACAAAGCATGATGTTGCCAACCTGTTGCCAACAGGTGGCGCTGTTATTATAACGGAATATTGGCCTTTAGATGTGTTTAGGCCAGGACTCTTATTGAACATGTAAGTTCGGGGCAGATCAGACATTGTATGAGTTACAACAACTTCTTTTTTCATTGCGAAACATTGGATTTTATCAGGCCGCCACAGACACGCCCTTTAACGAAAACTCAAGATCTTCGCAACTTAACATCGCAAAGGCTTTTAGATTAGACTGAACGAATATAATCAGGGCTCTACGCTTAATTTTCTTTTTAGGAGCACAGTCAAAATTTCAGGAGCACCTTTTAGTCAATAATCAAAAAATCTGACCAAAAATTAGCCTTCCCATTACGAGGTGATATTTGACTCAAAGTGATTTACAGGGGAATTTTGTTTTTACCTTTGTAATGGCATTTTTATAACTTTATTAAAAGTATGTCATCTTTTATGTCAAATTTTTTTAAATATATATATTTTATAAGCTTTTTAAATTTTCTAATTAAAACAACAGAATAAGAACAAGTACAATAAGAATAAGTTACCGATCAAATTAAATCAGTGTAAACTAAATTAACTTGTACTACAGAGGTGGTGCAGAAGAACACAAAAGTGGCTTGTAGGTGTATTTTCATGTTTAATAAGACTCAGCGGTGGCATGAGTGCAATAAAATTCATAAATTCATGTTGAGATTAATGTTTTAAATATAACATTTTGAATATAGAAATATTAAATGATTTAAATAACTGAAAAAAATACTTTATAAATGAATCCAAAACTGCCAGTAGGTGGCGGCAAGTCACTGATTTAATTACTGAATCATTCATTCATTTGATGTGTTCGAACAGCTGATTCATTCAGGAATAAAGCAAGTGACTGTCATTACGAGTGGGAAATTGAATCATTGACTCACTAGATTTGTTAAAAAACGCACGTTCATTCATAAACGAAACACTGCCGTGTTTGAATGGAGATGCGAACGGCTCAGCTGTGACTTGTTTCAGACTATTTTTGATGACGGAATAGAGCAAAATCAGACAACAGTGTTATAGTCTGACAATATAATTCACTTAATATTAACTTCTTGTTTATTTAACTGTTGTATTAAATCAATATCTCATTTACAAACTCCCTTAAAAATCATTAAAAGCTCACTCATCTAGTTCATCACAATCTCACAAAGTTCCAATATAATCAACAAAGCTCTCAACTCTGCACAAGCAGTTTCTTATTTACACTCTCTCTACACTTTGTTTATGAAAGAATTTGTGAGATATGTCTGTGATACTCAATGTTGCAAAAACACATAGAAACCTTTGAAGCTCCCCTCAGTGCAAACACAAATATGCTGATTGGGTCAGTCACACTGGTGCTTCTAAATATGTTTTCATAGTCGCACGCAGTAGTTTTTAGTCGCAAATGCGACTGAAATGGTCACACTGTAGAACCCTGATAATGTTGGTATCATTAAATCTCTAGGAGTAGTTTGTTACAGTGTAAAACATGTCACTTCCTGTTGCCAGCAGGTGGCGCTATGACTGTAACTGAATATGGGCATGTAGATCTCTTCAGGACAGGAGTGTTATCAAACATGTGAAGTCTGGGGCATGCCTGAGTGATAACAACTTCCTGTTTCATGGCGAAATATTTTAACGTCACAAAGGTCTTTAGATTAGACTGACCAAGTTTGGTGTTGATCTGAATAAATCTAAATAATTGATCTGAATAAAACTAAGAGGAGTTCGTTGAAGTACAACAACTGAAAATGGCTAAAATGACACAAAATTGGCTGAGAAAATGAAAAATAATTAGCTTCCTGTTGCATTTCGGATTTTGCTCCAAGAGTGGGAGGGACACTTCATTGAAAGTGAACAGGTGGCGCTATTGAGCCATTCTGCCAAACCCACTTCTGAAACCCATATCAGACATACATTTTCGCCACTTCTGGGGCGTGTGCAAAGTTTCATGAGTTTTCGAGCATGTTTAGGCCCTCAAAAATGCAATTAATTTTGGAGAAGAAGAAACTGAGCACCGTGGTGCTTGGGCTCTAAATACAGTGAGTGCCCAAATCTACAATATAAACTGTTGCATCAATTTTTTTGAATGATACTTACGGGTGGAGACTTCCAGATTGATGTGGCAGCTGTCAGTCCCAGCCGTGTTGCTGGCGCGGCAAACATACTTGCCAGACATGCTTTTGGTGAGGTTGCTAAGTCGAAGGGTGCCTTGTCTCTCATCTGAAAATAGAATCAAACATTCGTAATGGAATCACTGAACATGAAATATGTATCTGAATAGAGTTCACCTCTCTGTATCTGTCTTTGCAGTGGTTGTGACCTATTGCACCGTGTGACTACTTATTCTACTTTGAGGGCTGTTTGTTCAATTACAGGCACTTTCAGTCCTGAGGACTTTTAAAAATTACACTTTCTTAAAAAACACCTTCCTCATTCTCACCAACACTGTTGAACAGTATACACTACTAGGGCTGGGGTTTGACACAAACTTCACAATTTGATTCAATTCTAATTCACAAGCTTGCAATTCGATTAGATTTCCGATTCAATATTGGTTCTTTTGGATATATGAGAGGTTCTATAATTGAAGATACATTTTGTGTTTCAGAAAGTTAAGAAAAAAAAGTTTTTTGCAGTATCTTATTGAAGACATATTTAATTTGACTTATTTCAGTGCTCGTCAAACACAGTTGACTTCCTTTTTTCACCTTTAATGAAAAAACAGATGTATTTATGGTATTATTTGTCAACTGTGTTACGGACAAATTAGGCAATGTGTAGAAATAACAATAAATCATAACAGGAAAAATCCTTTTCTTCATTAGACAAACAGCCCTTATATTTCAACACTTGAAACTGAGATAATATTTCACCTATGCATATCAAAGGTACCTCCAATTATAGAATCACCCGTATCAGTGAACAGATTATTAACAACCAATCATAGAACATTTAATTGAACTTATAACAGTTGAAAATGGAGAAGATTGTTTTTTTATGCACTAAAGGCAATTAATATTACATTAACATTACTTACTAAATTGATTTCAATTCACTTATCTTTTAAGGTTGGTTATTTGTCACCTATGGTATCAATTTAGTATCAATACCGAGGTATCACATTCTGGTATCATACCGAAGCCAAAATAATGGTATCGAGTCATCCCTACTCCACATTAAACAGTGCCAAACGGCATTTATTCTTTAAATACTGTATTAAAATGGACAGAATTTAAAGTCTAAGGCTTTGTTTCATATCAAAAGTAACAAAGCCTATTGTGATTTATTGGATGTTTGCTATATTCTATTCATTAAAGGAGAAGTGCACTTCCAGAACAAAGATTCACATATAATGTACTCACCTCCTTGTCATCCAAGATGTTCATGTCTTTCTTTCTTCAGTCATAAAGAAATTATGTTTTTTGAGGACAAAATATAATGGACTGATATGTTGCCCCGATTTTGAACTTCCAAAATGTGGCTTCAAACGATCCCAAATGCGGTTGTAAACGATCCTAGTCAAGGAAGAAGGGTCTAGCAAAACGATTGGTTATTTTCATTAAAAAAATACAATTTAAATACTTTTTTATCTCAAACGCTCGTCTTGTCTTACTCTCTGTGTATTCTGGTTCAAGACAGTTAGGGTATGTCAAAAAACTCCAATCGTATTTTTTTCGAATTCGAAGTTGAGGGAGAACATGAGATGGGAGTTTTTCGACATACCCTAACTGTCACAAACCGGAAAAAAACAGAGTTTAGGCAGAGTAAGACAAGACGAGCTTTTGGCATTTAAAAGTATATAAATTGTATTATTTTTGTTAAAATAACCGATCGTTTTGCTAGATAAGACCCTTCTTTCTCAGCTGGGATCGTTTACAACCACATTTGGGATCGTTTGAAGCCGCATTTAAACTGCATTTTGGAAAATCGGGGCACCATATCAGTCCATTATATTTAGAAAAATGCTGAAATGTTTTACACAAAAAAATATAATTTCTTTACGACGGAAGAAAGAAAGACATCTTGGATGACAAGGGGGTGAATACATTATATGTGAATCTTTGTTTTGGAAGTGGACTTCTTCTTTAATTACAAACAGGCTAGACTAATAAATTCTGTGAATTTAAGAGTCAATATGGTTTCGTAAAAAATTAGATTTAAAGATTAAAAAAGGAATTTATATTTTTTTTACCCAACCCTAATGGAGAGTAAATAAAAAATATAATCCTTTGAAAATCCCTATTTATGAGAGTACTTTGTCATGACTGACATATATATGGGACATATGTGTTAAAGCTCTGGCTACAGTTATGTTGACAATCCTATGCCTATTTTCACAGCATGATGCTGGCAAGAAGGGTGAGAAGTTAAAACCAAAGACAGAGAAAAAACATTACATTTCTGCCATTATTACAGTGTTGGCAGAGATTGCAGTCAGACCATCTGCTGCTGTAGCTTCTGTCCACACACTGATTGGCCTGCAGTGATGAGCAGCCAAACTCAAATTCCTCAGTGACCCAGAGCCGAGGCCAGACGCCCAGGGACCCCAGTATGGGCTTTACAGATTTCACAGGCACTTTTATACTAATGAAGTGTCACTTAAAATGATTGGCTGCATAAAAAATACACTTCAGTGGTATGTTCATAGAAACTTTCAGTTTGTGTTGCTTCTACACTAAATAAGCTACGAAACACAGGACTGATTTTAGCTTTCTAACAAGACACACAAATGCTAGTACAGCACTCCACGATTCATAATTTCAACAATTGGAGGGAAAAAAAGTATGAAAGGGGTAGGATGATGTTTAATATGCTTTTAGGCTGATATGCTTGGGATATTGAATGACTCTAATCTCACTGACACACATTGATACAAATGGCTGATTGCTAAAAATGCTTATCAAGCTTTAAGCTTTTTTGTTGTTTTTGTCCTTTTTGATGTTTTTTGTTGACACAGATTTTGTGCGGATGGTAAACCGCTCTCTGTAAAGGTTAGAGGTACTGTAAGTCTCAAAACAGTGCATGAACAGTGTAAGATGATCCACCACTGTCATGACTGAAGGAGACGGTGACTGATAAGGTGGGATCAGGAAATCACCCTAGCCAGATTCAAACCCTGCCAGGCCACATTAAAATACATTTCTATGTATTTATATCATACAATATTTTCACAATAATGTTACAGAGATTATCTTTTAAAGACTATTTTATGTGGCACCGGTCACCTTTGACTTAAAATAATACTTCAGACCTCAGTCAACCTTGTATGAATTTATTCTTTTAGTAAAAACATCCCATTACGAGGACTTTAGTTTTAAACATATTTTACTTTATGTGTTCTGCTTTAAAAAATACTGAGTGTACCTTCAAAAACAATTACGCAACCATTCAAAAGTTTGGTGTCGGTAAGTTTTAAGAAAAAAAGTCTCTTTGCTCACCAAGGCTGCATTTATTTGCTCAAAAAATTGTAAAATTGTGAAATATTATTACAATTTAAAATAACTGTGTTCTATTTGAATATACTTAAAAATGCAATTTATTCCTGTGATGCAAAGCTGAATTTTCAGGATCATTACTCCCGTCTTCAGTGTCACATGGGAAATAAGATATTTTTGTTGAAACCATAATGCCTTTTTTAGGACTTAATTTGAAAGAGTAATCTTTAGTAACATTATAAATGTCTTTACTGTCACTTTTGATCAAATTAATGCATAATTGCTGAGTAAAATTATGTCTTTCAAAAAAAAAGTGTTGAGGAATAAACTAAACTCTCAAGAGTCTAACTAAAGAAGTTTTCTCTATTCTAGGGTCTATTCCCTTACCCAGGTATCCCAGCACAAGCACAGGCTGGGGGCAGGACCTCCACTCTGTGAATGCGCAGATGAGAGTGACAGAGAGAGGGTGAGAAGAAGACATATGACCGGGAGAACATGATACGCTTGTCTTTCCTGAGGGGAGACTTACTGAGCACCTCGCCTCCCTCAGGACTCCCATGTCAGGGAGACCCACGTGCCTGGGATCAAGGAGGAAATTTGCTGCATGGTTGATAAGTATAAGCCAGCTTTCGAGAACAGCTGGCACAGCCGTGTATTTCGACTAAAGATTTGTGCTGATCAGAACATGTCAACAGAAATCGTCATGATATGTCTGGGAAAAATGCATTGGATACTAATACACATTTTCTATGCTTATGTCATGCTTTCTGTATCGTTCGATATGGAGTTGAGAGAACATGCCAGTAGAAATGTTCCAATATTCAAGATGTTCCTGGCACTCAGTCAAGGTCAAACTTGTTGTGTTTAGAGGCAGATGGGAATGTGTCTCTCTGGCTGCTCTGAGGGCAATGAAGCCATTTCCACCTCTCCTCAGGCCAAAGAGAGGAAGACACGCTAAAGCAGTGATAAATGATGCCTGTGCTCTTCCTCTCTACACAGCATCTAACCAGTCTCATCGAGATAATAAACAGATCACACACACAGAAAAAACAGCATCTTAAAATGATACAACAGTGATAACAAAATGAAACCTATTTAACAGTTATACACTACCGTTCAAAAGTTTGGGATATGTACGATTTTTGGAAAAAAACAAAAAAAAAAAAAACAGTGTCTATGTGCACTAAGTGCAAATAGTGATAGATGCTATTTACACTATGCAAAAAACTAGTATTTTCTGCTATTTTAAGACTACTTATTCCAAATAGTGGCATATATCTACGGAAGCCTGTTTCCACCAATGAATAAACTTTTTTAAAAAGGTAATTGCGACTTTTATCTCACAGTTCAGATTTTTTCTTGAATTGGAAGTTTACATCTCGCAGTTATGACTTTTTTTCTTAGATTCTGAGAAATAACATCAGAATTGCGAGATATAAACTCACAATTCTGATTTTTTCTCTCTGAATTGTGAGATATAAACGCGCAATTATGAGGTAAAAAGTCAGAAAAGTGTAATATAAACTTGCAGTTGTGGGTTAAAGTCAGAATTGCGAGACAACCTCGCAATTTTGAGAAATAAACTTGCAATTCTGAGAAATAAAGTCACAATTCTGAGAAATAACATCAGAACTGCAAGATATAAACTTGCAATTACAAGGTATAAAGTCAAAATTGCTTAATATACTCGCAGTTGCGCGGTAAAGTCAGAATTGCAAGGCAAACTCGCAATTTTGAGAAATAAACTTGCAATTCTGAGAAATTAAGTCACAATTCTGAGAAATAACATCAGAATTGCGAGACATAAACTCACAATTCTGACTTTTTCTCGCAATTCGACTATTTCCTTCATTTTTATTGAAAATAAATATCTTTCTGGTGTGATATGAGATGTGAAAAGGGAGAAGTTGTTCAGCAACAGGCGGATTCGAACTTGGGTCGATCACACCAAAAAGACTGCACAACGCGCAAAAAAAACAGGGTAAAAACTGTGGAAATATTATTACCATTTAAAATTACTGTATTCTTTTTCTAAACTTATTTATTCCTGCAATGGTTAAGTTGAATTTTCAGCATCATTACTCCAGTCTTCAGTGTCACAAGATCCTTCAGAAATCATTGTAATATGCTCAAGAAAAAAACTGATGTAGAAAACCATTTTGCTGCATAATATTTGTGTGGAAACTAACACATTTTCCTTCCTGTATAACACCATTCATTTAAACAACAACAAAAATAATCGTATTGATCGTATATTTCTTTTTTTCTGGTTTAGTAAGACTTATCAAAAGAGCCGTTTAGTTTTAAGCCCTAAAACACACAGCATTTTGGGGTCATTTGGTCCCCTAGGAATTTTAAATGGATTTTTTTAAAAACCCATTTTCTGAGTAAAATAAGCACTGTGATTGACATTACTTGTGACTACAGCATAAATTACAGTCAAACAACATGAAATTTATAACTGTTGTATGGTTTATAGTTGTTAACAAGTAGCAACATCAAGCCTAAAACAGCTGACCGGTTTTTTCAACATATAAATTCCCAAAACCTCAAAATAAATTCCTCAGGGAACAAATGGTAAAATAGCCTTCCAGGTTGGTCTACAAATAGACATCATAACAGAACTCTGTTATCATCTAATTAATTTTATATATTATAGACAGTTTTACCATTTTATCTCTTTAAGATTTTTGTTGTTGTTTTAAGAAATTAATACTTTTATTCAGAAAAAATGCATTAAATCAGTCTAAAGTGACAATAAACACACTTATAATGTTGCAGAATATTTCTATTTCAAATAAATGAACTTTTAAAGTGGTTTTCACAAAAATATTAAGCAGCACAATGTTATCATCATTGATAATGAGAAGAAATGTTTCTTGAGCAAATCAGCATATTAGAATGATTCCTGAAGAATCATGTGACACTGAGGACAGTAATAATGCTGAAATTTCAGAAATAAATTACATTTTAATGTATATTTAAAAGATGTTAATAATATATCACAATATTACTGTTTTTACAGTATCTACAGCAACAATTAAAACTCTCACAGATCCCTATCTTTTAAATGCCAGTGTACCATCTAAATTAACTTCATCTTAAAGGGATAGTTCACCCAAAAATGAAAATTTGATGTGTATCTGCTTACCCCCAAGGCATCCAAGATGTAGGTGACTTTGTTTCTTCAGTAGTACACAAACAAAAATTTTGAACTCAAACCGTTGCAGTCTGTCAGTCATATAATGGGATCCACAGCTTTGAGAGTCAAAAAAACATACACAGACAAAATCAAATTAAACCCTGCAGCTCGTGACGATACACTGAGTTGTTAAGACACAAAACAATCGGTCTGTCCAAGAAACTGAACAGTATTTATATCATTTTTAACCTCTGGTCCACTACAATATCCAACTGTCCTGAGCGCGTTCACAACAGCCGGCGCGTCACGCGTCAACGTGCTCTGGCATATACAAGAGCAAGCAACCATAACTTCAATCGATCAGGCTCAAAAGTTGGGAGTCGGTGAAAAGTCAACACTCCTGGACGAGTTTGCGCAAGCAAATGTAATCTTTTACGTTGCAACAATCAGGATAAGCACATGTAAGTACCATTTTGAGTAGCTGTCCTACCCACAATCTCACTGTGTAAACAATGAGTGATGTATACGTGCGACAGATCGCTTCCGCACATGTGTCTACTTCGGGGGTCACGGTTTCATACAATTTCGGTACAACAGGAAAAAAAACAAAAAAAAACAAATCTACTATGCTAGATTTCTTTTCATTTATTTTGAACAGCCAGTAGTACCAATTACATTTTTTTCCACCTAGATGTGAAAATACTAAATATTATATCAAATTATAATGTTACGTAGCCTATAAATGCTGAGTTTCAGTTCATTTTGTGACAGCAAGGAAACTCAAATGGCAGAAAGCCACATCCCATTTGTTTTCTTTATTTTACAAAAGACCTTTTACAGTGATGCATTATTAACAACACAGTAAATGACAGTGTTTTCAGTTGATTTTGCTGGTATAAGGTTCCAGCATTGCTAACATAAAAGCGCAGCTGGTACTTTATCAAAATAAAACAGTAAAGCAAACATCAGCGCGCCCGCCTCATTGTGTCACTGTTGTAACGCGATTGAAGTACAAAGTCCATAATTTACATAATAAATAATAGTTTAGCAAGTGCATACATCGCAAATGGGGAAATATTATGGAATATTTGGATTTGTGCCGAATGAGGTAGGATACAAGAGCACAAAGCTCCATTTCGCGAACAGTGGTTACAAGTGCGCAACTCCTGGCATTCGCTGTTCTTCTGCTGGCGGTTATCACACAGCATTGCATTACTGCGGGCGCCCCCTTCTGGATTGAGGTTGAATTGCGTGTATTCGTTGGAGGAATGCCCAACCTTTTTGACGCTCTCAGCCATTCTCAAGGCCTTTTCTGTGCCGCTTTCAATCCTATAACGCACCTTGTGAGCGTTTACGCTTAACTGCCATAGGAAAGAATGGAAAACGCTCACTACGTGCCAGTGGAAACGCACCGTGCTCTACTATGTAAGAGCACGTTGACGCGTCACGCGCCGTTGTGTTGTGAACACGCTCATTGCGGTGGATCAGAGGTTAAAAATGATATAAATACTGTTCAGTCTGTTGGACAGACCGATTGTTTAGTGTCTTAACACCTCAATGTATCGTCACGAGCCGCAGGGTTTAATTTGGTTTTGTCTGTGTATGTTTTTTTGACTCTCAAAGCTGTGGATCCCATTGACTGCCATTATATGACTGACAGACTGCAACGGTTTGAGTTAAAAATCTTCGTTGTGTTCTACAGAAGAAATAAAGTCACCTACATCTTGAATGCCCTGGGGATAAGCAGATAAACATAACATTTTCATTATTGGGTGTACCATCCCATTAAGCAGTCAAAATACATCAATCCATACAGCAAATTAAACAAAAATTTTCACACTTTACTTTTCGGTATCAATAATGTATGGAAAACAAAATCAAAAATTCTTTTTAATGCATCCACAGAAGCTCCTGGATAAAGAAAGAGGATCAAACAATAGCAAACATACAGATGCGAGAGACTCACTTTGCATGGGAGAGAAGAAGACCTCAGTAAGAGGAGCTGCTTTGGTCCATTTGTACTGAGGAACAGGTTTGCCGTAGCTGGATTTACAGCTTAGTGTTACATTGCCACTCAGTACAGGATTTCCTGTCATAGAGCATACAGGCGTGGATGGAGGAACTAGAACAAACAGAGAAAGAAATCATGAAACAGACATAATTCCCCAAATATGTTAATACAGCCACATTTTGCCAATATACCTTTAACATTGAGGTGAAGCTCTCCAGACAGGCCTGGAGCTCCAGGAATGATGACGTGGCAGTGATAGCGTCCAGAGTCAGACTCCTGCGTGTTATTGATGTAAATAGACAGATTGGCAGAGGGCATCGACATGGCAAAACCCACCCGCCTCCGAAAGTCAGTGCTACCGATGCCAATCTGTCCAGAGAAGTAGGAGATGACCTGCAGTCAAAAACACACAGAGAGGCCCCATAGCAGTACTATACATTTGCAAACTGTTTGTCTTATCACAATTTAAAATAACAGTTTTCTGTTTGAATATGTAGATATTACTGGATATCATTAGATTCATATGGTAAAACGCATTTGAGAGGATTCTGGCACTGTTGAGCGAGTGGCCGGCTCAGATGCAAGTACAGATGGTCAATATCAAATTTTAGGCTGATTTTCCATCTATTTATAAAACTAGTGAAACTACAGATTATCATAAGCAGCACAAATATTCATACACATGCGTACGTGCATGTGATAGCTGGCATGCACATACGATATAACTTTACACATTATCACGCCTCTGGGTGTATTAGCTTAACATTTACATCTCGATCTAAAATTCTCAGCGATAGCGGCTCCTGTTAATCCACTTCTCGCCCATTCATCAAATTCATCACGTGTATTTTGATAAGTAGTCTTTGACCTTTCAAGTGTTCCATACTCTTCCTGTGACAATAACGTGAAAGCCATCTGTTGAGCGAGGCTGTGAAAGAGGATGCGGAGGGGAGTCTGACATGTCAGGTTCGTGTAATTTATTAGTCTGCTGATGGACGACAACAGATTGTTCGAGCATGTAATCCATTCCTCTTTTTTACACAATGACAGCAAAGGAGGACAGGAGATGGATAGCTGACCAATAAAATGGACTTGTGATACATTCAACATTACAATGAATTTAAAATTGGGGTAAAAGGTTAAGGCTGTATTAAAATATATATACATTTAATGAATTTTTTATGGATGTATATAATGTAGGCTTCTACAAAATTCAACAGCAAGATTATAGATTAAATATATAATATATACACATTTTATTCATTATTATTATTAATAAATTAATTATATATATATAATGTGGACTGTATTAATTTTTTTTAAAACATCAAGATCATGATTTAAAAATATAGAAACTTAATTAATTATTAATAAATGACATATATTACATGGGACCTATATATAACATGGACTTATTAAAATTACATTTATCAACAATTTATATAAATGTAATACATTTTTATTAATAAATTATCCATATATAACATGGATTATTATAATAAAATTCATGTAATTACCTTAATAATGTTAATAAACTACATATAATTATTATTATTATAAATTATGAATTACTTATATATTACATGGGAGGGACTTACATATAACATGGACCTATTAAAATTAAAATTCAACATCAAAATTTTAGATCAATATAATGAATTATTAATAAATTATTTATATATAACTTTTTAAACATTAGGTTTTTGGTTTAAATGCACATAAATGTAATTCACATAGACTTATTTTAAATTTAATACAATTTCATTTTATTTTAAAAATTTAATTACTAATTGTTAATAAATTATATTAATTACTTATATATTACACGGAACCTATTAATAACATGGACCCATTCAAATTCAGATATATAAATGTAATGAATTATTATTATTATTATTAATAAATTATTTTAAAAAATTTACTTTTTAATTAATAAATTCATTAATATATACATTAATATAAATCATGGACTTATTTTAAAATTGAATAGAAAGATTTTGAGTTAAATATATCTATTTAATTACTTATTGTTAATAAATTAGTTATATATATAACACGGATGCATTTTAAAATTCAACATCAAGATTATGGGTTAAAATATATAAACTTAATTAGTTATTAATACATTACATTGGACCTATATATAACATGGACTTACTAAAGGTATTACATTTATTTTTACTTTTATTTTACTAATTAAAATTCATCCACATTTTACATAAATGTAATTAATTATTATTAAATATTATCCATATATAACATGAACTAAATAAAATTGAATATCAAGATATTGCATTAAATATAGCCATTTAATTACTTACTGTTAATAAATTAATTATATATGACATGGACTGTATAGCATACACTTGGGTTAAAAATATATAAACTTAATAAATTGTTAATTAATTACTTATATATTACACGGAACCTAGAATGGACTCATTAAATAAAAATTGAATTATTAGTAAATTATCCATATATAACATTGTAAAATTCAGCATTAAGATTTTGGTTTAAATGTACAGTATCTCACAAAAGTGAGTACACCCCTCACATTTCAGCAGTCATTTTAGTATATCTTCTCAAGGGACAGTACTATAGAAATGAAACTTGGATATATATTAGAGTAGTCAATGTGCAGCTTATATAGCAGTGTATATTTACTGTCCCCTG
Organism: Labeo calbasu; assembly: GCA_019740295.1. NCBI lineage: Eukaryota > Metazoa > Chordata > Actinopteri > Cypriniformes > Cyprinidae > Labeo > Labeo calbasu. The sequence goes on along the minus strand of JAHKKF010514167.1, from coordinate 689 downwards.
AAAATAACTCAGTATACAGCCATTATTGTCAAAACAGCTGGCAACAAAAGTGAGTGCACCCTAAGTGATAACAGCACTATGTCATTTAACCATGCAAAGCCACGTGTCCTATTCATCATGTTCATGTTTTTGTCTGCTTGACAGGACCATACAAAATTAAAATACATACATCTTGTATTAGAGCAGTTAAAATTTGGTGCTTTGAGTACAATTCTTTCATACTGACCACTGGATGTTCAACAAGGCACCTCATGGCAAAGAACTCTCTGAAGATTTGAGAATTAGAATTGTTGCTCTCCACAAAGATTTTCCATTTGGTTCCATTTGGAGTATGTCTCGCAAGTGTCGATCAACGAAGTTGAGTGCTCGTTCTGCACGTCAGGTGCAGAACCTGGCTTCAAAAAACAGATGCATAAGTGCTGCCAGCATTGCTTTAGAGATTGCAGAAGTAGAAGGTCCGCTTGTCAGTGTTCAGACCATATGCTGCACATTGCAACAAGTTGGTTTGCGTTGGCGTCATCTGAGAAGGAAGCCTCTTCTGAAACTGGCTTACAAGCCCGAAAACAGTTTGCTGAAGACAACCTGTCCAACAACATGAATTACTGGAACCATGTCCTATGGTCTGATGAGACTAAGATAAACTTGTTTGGCTCAGATGGTGTCCAGCATGTGTGGTGATGCCCTGGTGA
>JAHKKF010514166.1:0-13256 GCA_019740295.1 Labeo calbasu | reverse complement strand
AATAATAATAATAATAATAATAATCAGGTCCCAGCAGGGTTCGTCACTTTTTGAGGTCCCCCTGAAACATTTCCGTTGTGGTCCGTGCTATTTGCTGCCGTTTCTGTGTTTGGTTGTGTTGTGAGAATCTGCAGCGCATTTCCGTATTTGTGTTTACGTTGTGAGGATTTGCAGTGCCTGTGTTGTCAAACTGATGAAGATGTTTTCTTAATTTGTTGTTGTTTGTTTCTGTTTGCATGTGTTTTAAGTTGCAGCGTGTTGAGCTCTCTCGGCCACCGTAAGTTTACCTTTCAGACACAAAAATTATGGGAGGAGAGTATTCAAATGAATCACGCAACATGTTTTACAAATGTTTGCGCTCGTCACATTACTGCCATTTGCACCATTATTTAACACATTTAAAAAAAGCATGCCAAACTATTTTGAAATGGCTGCAATTATTGTTGCTAGGAGGAGGCACTGCAGAGAACAGAGAGCGTGTGGTAGAAGTGAGAGGATTTTTTACACATGTATTAATTTATTTTGAATGCCAGAAGAACATGTTGTTCGAACATATCGTTTGACTATCCATGTTATTTTTAATTTGCTTTAGGAAATAAAAGACAACTTGGAACCTTTAACTAGGAGACATGCAATACCAGGTCTATCAAAAAAGTTTTGGAATTGCGCTCTCGCGCTAATTTTCCTTTAGTAAAACTGGCCCTTAGTGTGTAAAGAAAACAAATATAATGATTTTATTCAACAATTTCTTCTCTTCCCTTTCAGTCTTTGATGCATAGTCACAAGAGTACCGTGATGCATAAAATTCAGGTTGAACCATTACTGTCACTTGATGCCCTTACAACCTTTTTGGGCCTTAAACATGGTAGTTGCGTTGCGGTCTATGCAGGGGCAGAAAGCTCTGGGATTTAAATCGAAAATATTTTAATTTATGTTGTGAAGATAAACAAAGTGTCACGGCTGTGTAGAGTAAGACGAGCAACGACGGATTATAACGAGAAGTCTTTAATAACAATCCAAAAACTGTAACTCCAGGCAGACACAAAAGGGAAACACACACACACACACACACACACACACACACACACGCCAAAATAACTTCAACATCCGACAACTGAACAATGAACAGAATCCAACATATAAAAGGAGTGTTAACAATACAACACGGGGGACGGGGGAAAGTACCAAAAGATTCAGTGTGGGAGGAGGCTCAGGCGGAGGACGGACTCCTGGGAGGAGGACAAACAAAGTCCAGGGTGGGTCTGACGGAGGGTGGAGCCAAGGAGGGGACAGAAGGGACCCGGAGCAGGAGGAGCCAGGTGAGACCCAGACCGCAGACACGATGGTAGCCCACGGCGGAGCTGACGGAGGGAGGAGCCATGCTGGAGGAAGGGCTGACAACTCCAGGGGGCCGACCGACGGCGGTGGAGCAGGTGGAGGTGGAGCCCGAGGCGGAGACGGAGAGCCGAAGATCCAGGGCGACACCAAGGATCCGGAGGGCCAAGGCGGAGCCCAAGGCTCTAGCGACCGAGGCGGAGATCCAGAGGGCCACAGTGGAGCCGGAGCGACAGAGGACTGAGGCGGAGCTGGAGGGAGGAGCCCAACGGAGCCGGTGGGACAGAGCGACGAGGCACAGCCGAAGGAGTGGAGTCCTGAGGCGATGGCGGGACGACGACTGACCAAGGAGGAGCCGGAGGGACGATGGAGCCCTGGTGGAACTAGTGGGCCGACGGGCGAAGGTGGAGACGAGGGAGCTGAAAACCGGGGTGTAGCCGCTGGGTCGAAGGGCCGAGGCGAAGTCCAGGGCTCAGAGGCTGGAGGTGGAGACGAGGGATCCTCCAGCCATGACGCTGATGGAGACTGGCAGACCCGCGGCGAACCCACCGCACAGATGGTGGACTGAGGGTGAGCAGTGGGGCTGTCAGGAAATGGGGGTGGCATGGCAGAAGCAGCATGGCTGCTTGATGGCAGTAACAGAGGGAGGGTGGGTGGGAAATTCCAGCAGGTAGATAGTTCCAGGTAGACAGATGGTTCAGGGCAGGCAGGAAGTTCCAATTCAATATCCTTAGTGAAATTATTCAAATCAAGTTCTATATTAGAATGTCCCAGATCCAGGTATGGCTCACCCTCAGCGGCAGTGCAGTGGGCTATGTCGTCAGCACCCTCACGCCCAACTGGAACGTCCACCGTCGCGGACTCTATGGCCGGCTCTCGCACCTGGTCGGACTCGCTAGGCTCAGGCTCTGTGGCGATCCCTCGCGCTGTCGCTCCCGTTGGCGATGGTACGGTCGCTCTCGGCTCAGGCTCTCTGTCCGCGGTGGGCTCGGGCTCAGGCTCCGCGAGTTGAGGTGTGGTTTGGCTGGGCTCTGGGTCGGGTTGCGAGACGTCTTCTAGGTGTGGCTGAACGGGATAGTTTTCTTCCTCCACTTCGCCTGCGGTGTACGTTGAACCACATGCACACAGTACTAGGTTGATGTATTGTTCTAAGGTCCAGCAGGGATCTCCGTCAGGTAAGGCGAAGCGGAGGTCATCGTCCACCCCACACCTAAACCCCTCCATCAGGCAGACGTCATCGCAGAGGGCACGGTGGCAGGTGCCGACGAACTCCTCCAGGTCCCTGCCATCCTGGAAGATAAAGATGGTAACTCCTTCCAGAAAGGTGTTACTCCTCCTTGGGGCAACGTTAATAGAGGCGAGGTCCATGGGGGCAAAAAGAAAAAACTGGTGAAAAAACGGAAAAATAAAACGTAGAGGGAAATTCGGTATAAACTGTTTGACGGTCGGATGTTCTGTCACGGCTGTGTAGAGTAAGACGAACAACGACGGAATATAACGAAAAGTCTTTAATAATAATCCACAAACGGTAACTCCAGGCAGACACAGAAGGGAAACACACACGCCAAAATAAAATGAACAATGAACAGAATCCAACATATAAAGGAGTGTTAACAATACAACGACAGGTGTGAGTGATTAACCAATAATTACTTAACAAGAAACAGAACAGGAATGACCATATAAGGACACAAGAGGGAGAAACCAACAAAACAGTCCAAATGGGGGTGTGACATAGGGCAAAACCAACACAAACAGTCCGAGGGGTCTGACACAAAGGTTTTCCAAGTTTGGAATGACATGAGGGTGAGTAATTAATGACAGAATCTTTTGGGTGAACTATCCCTTTAAATAAAAACCAGTTACCTTTTTTTTCAGTGTACTTTTACTGGAAACAGAAAAAAATCGCATTGCAGGATAAAATATTTTAGTTTTCCAAATCATGATGTAGAAACTACACATCTTTACTGTAGAAATTGTAAGAATAGTATCATTTACACAAGCATCTTTATTGATATGCACCTCACATAATCCAGGAAGAACATGACTTATTTTCTCCAATAATACCCTCGGGTCAAATCTGATTTTTACTAGCAGTTGGATTTCCAATGTTCAGGTGCTCATTTGAATAATAAATGCATTGTGGCATTGGACACTTCGGTAAGGCCACAAATTGTTTCAGTCTGCCAATTAAAAGCAGATTATTATTCAATATACACAATTTTAGTTAACAGATGATAATAACAGAAGTAGAATGTTTTGATTTTTATTTTTTTATTTTTTTATTAAATTTTCTATGCAATTAACCTTCATGTCTAGACTTAATGTGCATAACGCTTACTTAATTTCATTAGATTTAATTTAATTGTCTTTTTGATAATACATGGAACAAGAGAAATTATTGTTCATTAATACATAATGCTGGATGCAAACTACTTGCTGCTACCCCAGATCATGGCAAATGTGAGCACATTTATTACTCTTTGATTGCTTTTTTTGTGTGTTTTAAATTCTTGTAACTCCTGAATGCTTGTCCCAAAGCACTGAAATAACCTTCAAATGCAATTAGAGCAGTCGAATCCCAGGCTAAAAATGGCAACTAACACTGTAGAAAGTGCTGACTTGTAATTGTTACCTCAAACAGCTATTTCTACTTGATTTAAGCCAGTTTACTTTTGTTGGTATAAATGATGGATTTAGGTTGATTTAGCTATATTTAATCATATTTTTGACTTAAATAAAACCGGTTAATGTTACCATTTTTTCAGTGTACTTTCATTTTTTCCCCACTGGAAATAGACAAGCATTGCATTGCAGGATAAAATATTTCATGCAGTATTCCAAATAAATATTATGCTATGGACATTTATACGTACTATATACTGTAGAAACCATATAAGAATAGTATGTTAGTGTGCTATCTATCCTGTAATTTACAGAACAGAAGCTCTTTCAAAGTGCTGTTGAGAAAGTCCTTAAATTTGCTCAGCTTTATTGATATGCACCCCACATAATCCCGGAAGAACATGATTTATTTCCTCCAATAATACCCTCAAGTCAAATCTGTTTTTGCTAACAGCTGGATTACCAATGTTCAGGTGCTTATTTGAATAATAAATTCATTGTTTTACTGGACAGTCCGATAAGGGCACAAGTCATTTCAATCTGCCAATTATGATAATGAAAACCACAGTGTTTACAAAACCGTATCCACCCCCAAGTTATAGCATACAACAGGTATTATGTTTCAACCTAATTATTTGGGTTGTAGTGGGAGGGAGATTAACTAAAGCCCACAAATGCAGTAAACACATACAAACCCCTCTAACGTTATTAAAGCTCTTGAGATCACATCTCAGCAAATGACCATAAACATGGAACAACTGTGCATTAGACTAATTGCGCTCTGACGCCCAGATGCCATTTAACCCTTTTAGCAAAATAGGAGCAGTAGTAGTACAAATGCACATGGTTGTGCTATGAATAACAACCGTGCTTGTCAGGAACAGCGCTTGTCATTTCAGTACAGCAGATGGACAGGCGGATTTTTGTAACAATTTAGGTAGTCTCTAAGAAAACACAGAAAGGGAATGAATGGCCAGACAAAGTGTGCAAAAACATTCTTCTGTCAATCTGAAATGTATTTGTACTTTATCCGCCACTGAAAGTCTCTTATGCTCACCAAACCTGATCAAAAAAAGAGTAAAAACTTAAATATTATAGTACAATTTTATTTTGAACTGTTTTCGATTTAAATGTTTTTGAAAATGTAATTTATTCCTGTAATCTTTTGTAACATTATGAATGTCTGCAGTGGATGAATAAAAGCCCAAAAATCTGATAAAAACATCACAATAATCCACAAGTAATCCACACCACTCCAGTCTTGTGAAGTGAAAAGCTGCATGTTTGTAAGAAACAAATCCATCACTGAGATATTTTTACCTCCATACCATTGTTTTCAGCTAAAACATAAGTCCTCTAAAACTGTAAAAAAAAAAAAAAAAAAAGACTTTGACTGTAAAAGACTGTAAAAATGCTACAGTAAAAACTGTTACATGGTTAATGGTAAGTTCCCCTACTATATATGGTGAAAAGCTGTATTAGACATTGCATGTAATTGAAAAGTGGTATATCGTTTTTTGGAAGCAGAAAAAGAATGTATAATTTACAGTAAATAACAGTAATTTGACATTCCCAGAATTCCCTGTGTTACATTTCAAATTTGAATTAATTTTTTTTGTGTGTGGTTGTTTTTTAAATAACCATGTTTCTTCTTAGTCTTTTCTTATCAGTTTTGTACATTAGGGTTGTATGTTACATCTAATGTTGTTAAATGAATGTTTATTGCATTATTTTAGTTTCATGTGTCCTTCTGTATATGTTAATATTTAAAAGCTGCTTGTGATGGGCTTTGGCTTGTCATGTATTTTGCTCATCACCACCTGCTTTTGGTGGTTATCAAGGTACAAAACAGATTTCAGTATTTCAATAGGTTGGTATATTACCATTACTTTACTACAACCAAAAACATTGCTACTTTTTTTACGTAAAAATATTTTTTACGGTAAAATTCCAGCAACCACAGATGCCGTTTTGTTTACCATAAATTTTACAGATTTTTTTTTTTTTACAGTGCATGTTGCTTTCAGTTAAAAAGTTGTCGTGTCTGAATCAGGAGAAAAATATGCAGAGATCAAGCACCACTGACAAGTCTAAAACACTTCTTAATACATATGTTGGTGGATTTTGAACTGTTTGGACTCCCTTTGAGCTGACGGCACCCATTCACTGCAGAGAATTCACTGGTAAGCAAATTATGTAATGCTACATCTTTCTAAATCTGTTCCCATGAAGAAACAAACTCATCTACATTGTTGATGGCATACATTTTAAGCACATTTTTATTTCTTGGTGCACTATTTCTTTAAATTCTTTCAAACCTATTAATTATGCAATATTTTTATTGTATAATGTAGTTAAAATCAGTCATCGGTGCTTCCTCAAAATTGAATCATTAAGGGAAGCGTTAAGTGGAATCTAAACAGATGATGTTGAACTGATCAGAAACAGTATTCCACACAGTCATGTAATTAAATTTATTTGAGTTATAAGCCTGTGCTGTGGTTTCCTCCTCCGCTGGTGGAAAACTGCAGATGTGAACTTCAATGAATGACTCATCATCTCTTCTCAGTAACAGATGCTCCACTGTACGCTGCTGAGAGTCAGTCCTTCAAATGAATCGAGCGATACTTCCTTCTAAAACCATGAACTAGGACTACAAAAAGCCTGGTGCAAAAACCTCATTGATTTAGTAACCCTCCTAGATATCCCTCAATTTTAAAATTACAAACACTGTCACTGAGGTGTTACATGACCCTCTTCCTGTCTTTCTGCCCACAGCTAATAGTCACAGCTAAGATTAAAGCCTAAAAGCCTACTGTATCATATTTGATAAATTAATGATAATTGATAACTTGATGCAAATTTCTAGAGCCTCTAAATCAGGGGTGTCACACTCCAGTCCTGAAAGGCTGCAGCCCTGTAGAATTTAGATGCAGTCCTAATTAAACACACCTGATTCAACTAATCAAGTACTTCAGGCTTAATTGAAAACTGCATAGTATGTGTGTATGTGGAGGGCTGCGGCCCTCCAGGAACAGAGTTTGACAGCCCTGCTCTAAATGATCGACATAATCAAAAGTTTGTGGAAAAAGCCTGTTGACTACCAGGCTTCTGTTGTCTGATAGTTTATATTTTTTGTAGCAAGTAAAGTGATGTTTAGTATGAAATGTCTCCCTTCATGGTTCATGTGTCTTTCTGTTTGTAACATAACGAGAAGACCCAACAAACACAAACTGAACAGACTGGGGCCTATAAACACATGATAATTGGAACAGAGAAGAGACACACCTGAATCATATAAACAATTAACGAGAGGGGAGAAACTAGGTCATGGAGCACAAGGGGATCAAAAAACAACACAAAACAGTCCATAGTCCTGACATATTGCCCCCTCCCAGAAAGGCGCATCCTCGCGTCGTCAACAACAACAAATGGAGGCAAAGATTGAAATTTGGGAGGAGACTCGGGTGAAGGACGGATCTCCGGGTGGAGGGTGGAGATGACCGAGGGAGGAGCCAGGGAGATAACAGGAGGGACTTGGAGCAGGAGGAGCCAGGCGGGACCCAGGCCACAGCCATGATGACAGCCCACGGTGGAGCCAACGGAGGGAGGATCCACGGAGGAGGAACGGCTGACAACTCCAGGGGGCCGACTGATGGGGGCGGAGCAGGTGGTGAAGGAGCCTGAGGCGGAGATAGAGAGCCTACGAGCCAGGGTGATTCGGGGGGCCAGGGAGGAGCCGAGGGTTCTGGCGAATGAGGCAGAGGTGGAGATCCAGCAACTGAGGACCAAGGCGGAGTTGGCAGGAGGGAGGAGCCCAACGGTGGGACAGAGTGACGTGGTGAAACCAGAGGAGCGGAGTCCTGAGGCGAAGGTGGGACGACGTCCGACCAAGGTGGAGTCAGAGGGACGAGGGAGCCCAGTGGAGCTGGTGGATCGATGTGTGATGGTGGAGACGGTGGAGGCGGAGGTGAGGGATACTTCAGCCACGGTGATGATGGAGGATGGCAGACCCACGGAGCTCACACCGTATAGATGGTGGGCTGAGGGTGAGCAGAGAAGCTGCCAGACAACAGCGGTGGAGGAGGCGGGATTGGAGGGGTGGGTGGGCATTCATGAGCCTCCTGACTCTCAGGGATGTCTTTCGGACCCAGAGACCACTCCTGGCTGTACTCGGGGACTGATTCTGACAACTCCAGGGTGGAGATGATGGAGGGAGGAGCCATGGAGGAGGAAGGGCTGACGACACCAGGTGGCTGACCGATGGTGGCCGAGCAGGTGGTGGAGGAGCCCAAGGCGGAGAGCCAACGAGCCAGGGTAATCCGGGGGCCCAGGGAGAAGCCAAGGGCTTCGGCGACCGAGGCGGCAGTCCAGAGATCTGCTCAATTAGGTCCCCCTCGAAGTCCAGCAATCCCAGATGTGTGATCAGCTCATGCTCAGCCGCGGTGCAGGGGGGCGGAGCTCCACTCCGCACTCACACAGTCCACGGCTTTCTCCCTCGTGGCAGGCATGGTCGCCAGCTCCAATGTGGAGTTCACAACTGATATTTACATGCATTTTATGTAAGTAGTCTGCTATACTGCTATAAAAGTCACATTGGCTTACATTAGAAGTGATCAGAAATTCACTTTTTGTCCACATAAATATCAGCAACTACACCAAATTTCATATTTTTGCTAGTTTGGCCCTCTGAATAGGGTTTTTCTTCCTGAGTGTGAGATCCATTTACTCCAATATCATACTACATGAGCCATAAAAGCCTGTTGCATCAATATGATACTAAAAAATGTGACTGATTGATTGATTGATTGATTGTTTATTGAGTCTACATAAAGACAGACTTGTACTGTTCTGAACAATGTCTGAAACTTTATTATATTTCAAAATAGATAAATAAATCAAAATAGAATAGGGAACACTATTCCCTGTTAACTAGTTGCTTATTAACATGCATATTACTAACATATTGGTTGTTTATTAGTACTTGTAAAGTAAATATTAGGTTGGCCTGAGAATTTTTTTTTTCAGCATTATCTGTAACCACTAAATTTGGGTCAGACTTTCTATATCTTTAATCAGACTTGCGATTTTCACTGAATGTACGATCAAAACTACGAAAAGTCCCATAGACCTTCATTGAGGGGATCAAAACTTTTGTACAGTAAGACTTATAGAGTGTTTAAGCTGTCTATCACTAGCAAAGTTTAATGACTATGCTATGACAACATTCTAAATTATGCTAGCACCATACAAAAAATTGTTAGCAATGTGCTAATCATTGCAGCAACATGCTAACAACCCAGATCCCTGGTGAAAAAAACGGCATATGCTGGTAGCTATGTTTTGATGCTGGTTTAAGCTGGTCCTTAGCTGGTTTATGATGGTCCTTTGCTGGTTTTTGCTGGTCCTTTGCTGGTTTATGCTGGTCCTTGACCAGCAACATGACCAGCATAAACCAGCAAAGGACCAGCATAAACCAGCTAAGGACCAGCATATACCAGCTTAAACCAGCATCAAAAGATACCTAACCAGCATCCCAGCATCAAAACATAGCTACCAGCATATGCTGTTTTTTTCACCAGGGATATCACACTTACGTCTACAAGATGTCTGTTAAAGGTAGCTCAATCTGGAAAGCATCTGCTGTGTACAAACGTCTGATGTCTTTCAGATGTCAGTTTTACATACATTCTAAATAACTTAAAGACATTTTTTAAATGTCCATTTGACGTCTGACAGGAAACATCCTGTATACGTATTACAGATGCAAACAAAAAATACATCTTCCAGATGTAAACACGCACATCAAATAGATGTCTCCAAGACGTACAACATAATCATGCTAGGAACATGCTAATCAACATGCTAATCATGCTACTAACAGACTAAGAATATGCTAATCATGCTAAAAACGTGTTAGCAACATGGTAATCATGCTAGAATCATGCTAGCAATGTGCTAATCATGTTAAAAATAATCATGCTAACACATGCTAACAAAAAGCTAAGAACATGTAATCATGCTATAATCACAACAGCAACATGCTAATAATGTTAAAACATGTTAACAACATGTTAATCATGCTAAAAACATGCACTTTCAAACTTCAAGCTTTTAAAACGGCTCCAAACTTTCAGGCTCAGCTTTCTCAAGATATCTATTTGTACTTATCTATTTGTTATATATTCTGCATGACCATATTTGAGATCTATTAAACCTACCCAATACCTAAACATAACTTACAACTTACAATCTTACTATCAATAAGCAGCAGATTCAGAGTTTATTGAGGGAAAACTTTATAATGAGTTTCACTCAATAAAATATATATATATATATATACACACTATATTGCCAAAAGTATTCGCTCACCTGCCTTGACTCGCATATGAACTTAAGTGACATCCCATTCCTAATCCATGGGGTTCAATATGACGTCGTTCCACCCTTTGCAGCTACAACAGCTTTAACTCTTCTGGGAAGGCTGTCCACAAGGTTTAGGAGTGTGTTTATGGAAATATTTGACCATTCTTAATCATGTTGGAAGAGGAAGGGGCCAGTTCCAAACTGTTCCCACAAAGTTGGGAGCATGGAATTGTCCAAAATGTCTTGGTATGCTGAAGCATTCAGAGTTCCTTTTACTGGAACTAAGGGGCCAAGCCCAGCTCCTGAAAAACAACCCCACACCATAATCCCCCCTCCACCAAACTTTACACTTGGCACAATGCAGTCAGACAAGTACCGTTCTCCTGGCAACTGCCAAATCCAGACTCGTCTGATTCTGATTCTGATTATTTGGATGGGTGAGCGAAAACTTATGGCAATATAGTGTATATATATATATATATATATATATATATATTTATAGTGTGTTCCTTAATCTAAAATGTTACCACCTCATTGTTGTCCTTTTTTTTTTTTACATGTATTTACTATTGTATTAACTGTAATTATTGCATAATTACATGCAACTAACATTAACATCATATTCTAAATCTATACATGTTGTTAATATAATGCACTACTTATTTGTGTAATTACACTGTAATAAATGACACATGTTTTTCCTGTTGAACACACTGAAGATATTGAAGAATGCTGGTAACCAAACTGTTTTGATGACTTCCACTGTAACCTATGGAAAAAAGTGAGACATTTCTCAAAATATCTTCTTTTATCTTACACAAAATAGAGACATTTTTTTTTTCCATTTTATTTATTTATTTATTTTTAATGAACTGTTCTTAACTTTTCATCACGGTATTACTCTAACATAACTCTGAATTAATGTTAAGTTATTGTTGGGGCATATGAGTTCAAATGAGTTCTTACTGATGTTCTGTGAACATGGTAGTTGAATCCACAGTATTAATAAAGATGCCCTTCTTAATGAAGATGTGGAAAATGAACAAAACCAGAGAGGACGTATGCCATATTTTTCTGTCTGTCTAAAGCTTTTCCAGGGTAACACTTTATCATATTCACAGCGAACATAAAAAGATCTAAAAGCAAATGGCTCAGATAAACACACCAACACCATATTTGAATGAAAAGACCACATTTAATTAGCATGAGCTTGCTGGCAAGAGGTGTTTCCCAAAGTATGGGAGAAAATCTGACAGCGGAGGCATTTACAGCTTCATAGATTGACATGTATAAACTGAAAGCCTTAGGACTTAATTACAGAGTAGTAGTTGATATTAAATGTTACAGCCCCACGAGAATGATTTCATCCACACATTCTGAAAAAAGTCCACGCACAGGCTTGAGCAACCCATCTATATGGCTTTATGTTCATTTTGTGTCTGTAATATCAAAAGAGAGTTGAAAATGCCCCTTCGTGTGTCACAGACCTTAAGATTCAGTAGCTCTTATTAAAAAGGCTTGAAAGCACTGTGGCACTTCAGATAGATGCTTCATGTACTCCAAAAAACATTCAAGAAAAATCACTGATTGTTCAGATTCGGATTCAGATCCTGTTCAGATCTTTAGACAGGTTAGATCTGTACACCAAATACTGTGTTTATGACGAACCAATATTAAAGTCAACATGAAGTGTTGTTCATAACCCCTTACTGTAAAACATGTTTCAGAGTAAAACAAAAATCAACGGAAAAAAAAAAAAAGTAGGGTCCTGGATAGGGTTACACCGGCCGTTCGTAAGTTAGACTTGTAGTAACTACCAGCTAGTTTGTAAATGTGTTTGATTTTAGTTGCACCATTTGTTCCTAAGGCAGAGTGTAGCTATAGTAGGTTGTAAGTGCTGGATTCATAAACAATATTTTTCACATAATGTTCTCTCAAAATGTAAACAAGAGTTAGGGAAGTGTAATTTATTGTCAGCAATCATTTGCGTAATTGTCGTTTTAACGACGTGCAAACTGACATTATCGATGTCACTCACATTGCAAAATATTAACAAAAACATATTTTTTTAAAGTGCCTCTATTATGGATTTTTGAAAATTACATTTCATGCAGTAAGTAATGTTACAATTTGCAAAGTTGTAAAGCTGAAAGTACATAATAAATAGTTACTGTCACTGAATCACTTAAATGAGTCGTTTAGAATTTGAATCGCAGTAGACCAATTATAATAGACTGTATCATCGGACCAATCAGAGCACAGCAGCTTCACGCAAAGGAAGAGGTTGGAAAGATGAATCTTTGAATGAATCATTTGGGAATCATTGACTAATAAGGTACATTTACATGTTTTTTGATCTTGCGTGCATGTAAACCTGTTGTTGGGGACTCACAAAACCAAATTATGAACCTTTCAAATAGCATAATAGTGGCACTTTAAGATTTGTTATAGTTAACTAATATCACATAAGCAAGAGTTTTTTTGAATACTAAATGTGATATTGACAGTTCAACAGTTCAACAAATAAAAAGTTAATATTGAGTGATTATTTTTTTATTATCTTTTTTTTTTGTATTATCTTGATTTATTTTGCGGTATTAGACACAATATTGTCTGTTTTTTTCTGTTTCGTCAATGAAAATAGTTCTGTAAAACATTTCTACATCTCATAGAAATACTGTAGTGTTTTGTTCCTGAAAGAATCTATTTTTTAATGTCAATGATTCAATAATCCATTCATAAAGACAACCGCTTGCTTTGTTTCTAAATGAATCAGCCGTTTTGAACAAATCATTTAAATGAATGATTCAATGAACCACTCATTATTAAGATGGGGACTTACTGGAGGTTTTAATGACAGGTCTATCAGCACAAAAAAACACACTCAGCAAAATACTGTTAAATTGTCATTAAAATAATCCCAAAAAACT
>JAHKKF010514165.1:0-12230 GCA_019740295.1 Labeo calbasu | reverse complement strand
TTCTCTGGACTGTGTAGTTATCAGTTTGTGCAGCTACTATTGTCCAAACCAAGGGATCTACAACTATGCTTTTTAAAGTACACCAGGTGGCTTCTCTGTTTTACAGCTTGTTCCAGACAGAAGATCAACTGGGGAATAATAAACTGAAAGCCGTTGTCCATTTTTGAAATAAAGTTACTTTCTGTGTCGTGTCAGTTATTATGAACACTTCTCAATGTGTGCACTCACTACCACACTGAATTAACCTAAGAAAACACATTGATATTCCGCCACACTTACAAACCTTCAATAACCGACGTTCCATTGCACTTAAAATACGAAGAAACTCGAAGTCATTTAAATGAAAAAGACACCAAAGGCTTAAAGATAAAGCCTAAAAGAAAATTGTAACATGTTCTGAGACAAACAAACCTGAGATTGCTCATCTGCTCGAGTGCAGAAGAGCAACACAACTAACATGGTAATTCTCACAGGCAGATGATTCGGGCAACTATGTTACGTAAACAACGCGACGCGCGTTGGGGGCCTCGCGTGCGTCTGTCGCGCATAAAATATGGCGTCGTAGGAAGTCTGTTGTTGTTCGGAAGAAAGTAGCAACATACGGATATGAAAGTAGTTACGCATGTAGTGATTAAAACCTACCAGTTAAAAGGCAGATGAAGTGACCGTGGTTATGAACCGCGATGTTGAGATCTACGGGGTTCTTTCGTGGGATTGACTGCCCGTTTTATTGTGAGAATAATAATGGAAAAGCCGGTGCAGATGGGTGCAGCAGACCCTACTGTCATTTCAGACACAGCAAACAAAGACGAACCTCCTCTGGGATATACGACATCAAAAAGACTAAAGCGCTTTCAGCGAGTCCAAACGGTGAATTAAAATGTCTTTGTGATGTCATGTTTTCTTTTTGTTCAAGTTCTCTTCGGGCTCATGTTACATTTAAATCCACAAAAGCTTTTTGTTGCGGAACAAAGAAACTAATGCAGTCACAGAATTGTTCTGTCGTATGACAGAAAGTCCAGTTTATGTATTATTATTAAACGGTTTCTATAGCTTTTACTCTTGTCAGAAACTTTTAATGGCTCTTTTTTTCTACGCCAAAATTTCTATTTCTTATGTGTATATACGTGTGTGTGTGTGTATATATATATATATATATATATATATATATGAAGAGTTCAGATGCATTCTTTAAAATTAGCATTTTTTTTTGGCTACTTTGTATAGGTTTCTATGTTAGTACTGGTACTTCTGATTTAGCTGAGGTTAGAATTTAGTGAGTTTGAAGTAAAAGTATTTGATGGACATATGCTATGTTTCAGGACCATTCACTCAGTATTATCTCATTTTTGACCGACATGGCTTTTAGCAGGTTTTGTATCTATATATATTGCATTAAATATATTGCTGTGATTCTGTGATTGCTCTGTTTTTTTTTAACTGCATCATTCTAATCTTGTGACTTTTGGTTATAGATCAAGGATATGATCCATTCAGTCCAGAGGTTGTAAGACCGGGTGAACATTATGATGGGGAGCCACCATCGAGCCTGTCGGCAGGACAGGATGTGGACCTGGGTACCATGGAGTTGGAGTTGGTCAATCGGGCCATTGAGGCTGTTCGCAATGAGATGGAAAGGGACAAGAAGAAGCTTTCTCAGATCGGCGATCAGGAATATGAGCCGACCACAAGCTCTGTTAAGAGACCGAAACCCACTGCATCATCCCATCAGGGCTACGATCCTGGGAGCTATCAAATGGGCCAAGCTAGTGAATACACCCCTTCTCCTCGGTCCAGCAAATATACTTTAGACTCAGACAACAGCAGTACCAATGCACTGGAATATGTGCCCACTGCTGTCTCTAAAGCAAGCATTAAAAAGGTGATTCCTCCACCACCGTCCCATGTGAAGTGTAAATACACCCTGGATAATTCCAAACCAACCACGGACATGGAGTACGACCCTCTTTCAAACTATTCGGCTAAGCTGACTGCTAAAGAACAGAGGGCTTTGTGTTCAGAACGAGAGGGAAGAAAGAGGTTTTACCCTAAAAAACAAGGGGAGGATGAGGAATACGTTCCAACGGCGAAGAAACCGAGGTCGTCGTCACCTAAGGCGGATGTCCCAAAGTACACTGCAAGTTTCTCTGAATCCGATGAGGAAAGTTCTGGGACAGAATATCGCCCGACGTCCATTAGCCGAATGCAGCGCAAGGGGATCAACATCAGCTTAAAACGGGAACGAGAGTCTGGCGCGATGGCACAGCAAAGAAATCAGGTGTCTAAGACTGATGATGTTTTCTCACAGAGCGAATCGGATGATGTGGAGTCTGAGGATGTGGACAGGACAGACAAAAAGACACCTGTGAGTCAGTCAAAAAATATAAAAACTGATAAACTGAAAAAAGTGGAGAAGGAATCCAATAAGAAAAGTCAAAAAGAAAGGCGGGAAAGTTCAAGTGCTGACAAGACGTCAAAGAATTTAAGTAAAAAAGACAAGAACCAATGTAAAAATGAGGACAGAAGTATTAAGTCCAAGGAAAAGGTGCGTAAAGATGGATTGGAGTCAAAAAGTACTGAAGAAAAGAACAAGAAGATAGTTAAGATAAAGAATGAACATAGCCACAAGGAAAAAGTGTCAAAAGGAGGAAGTGGTGACATCAAGAAGCCTAAAATAGACAAACCGCCTGTGAAAACCGATAAGGTGCCATCCAAAATCAAAGTGCAGAAGAATGGAAAACTTGAGAGCAGCACAAAGGACAAGGACAAAAAGAAAAGCAGCCATGGGAGCAGCAGTAGCAGTACTAAAGATAAGAGTAAAAAAAGCAGCTCAGTCGTTGATAACAAGGAAGCAAGAAAGGCAAAACAGAGGAATCTGAGCCACGTTGACTTGTTCGGTGCTGAGAGCGCTGAAGAGGATGATGAGGAAGACGAGAGGATAGTGAGGAAGTCAGCTTCTGCTTTTAAACGGGCGAACCTCATGAATAATAATAAGAGGAAAACTTCTGAGGATACATCATCATCGGAGGATGATTCTGACGTGGATGATGTTGATGGTGGCGGTGATGATGCAGTGGACTACTCCTGTCTGCAGGATGAGATGGAGTATGACTCCGACCCGATGGAGGAGTGTCTACGGATATTTAACGAATCCAAAGAGGTGAAGACGGAAGACAAAGGGAGACAAGCTAAGCAGGTACCACACAGAATTTTTATTTATTTCTCTAGTTTTGATAATCATTTCAGTTACTCTGAAGTGCCTTTGGGGTTTGAGAATGTTTTGCAAATTTTTCTGTTGGTGGAATTTTCTGGGTTTTCCGTTGCAACTGAATTTTCAGTTTCACTTTCGTGTGTGTGTTTTTAGCCCTCGAGGGAAGAGGACGAGGGGGAGGAGGAAGAAACAGAAAGCACTTTAACTACTCTGTTTCCTGGTCAGAAGAAGAGGGTGTCACACTTTAAAGCTCAAGGAAAGGTTGGTGTGGGAATGCATGTTCTGACATGTCTGACATATTCTCTTATTGATTCCCTTCCTGCACTTCATATTTGCATGTTAGCTAGTTGGTGTGCAACAGTTAGACCATAAACAAGTTAAGACAGAATCTGTAGCAATTTATCCAGTGATATACAGTTGAGGTCAAAGGTGTACGTACACCTTGCAGAATCTGCAAAATGTTAAATATTTTACCAAAATAAGAGGGATCATACAAAATTCATGTTATTTTATTTATTTAGTACTGAATAAGATATTTCACATAGAAGATGTTTACATAAAGTCCACAGAGAAAATAATATTTCAATTTATAAAAATGACCCCGTTCAAAAGTTTACATACACTTGATTCTTAATACTGCATTGTTACCTGAATGATCCACAGCTGTGTTTTTTTTTTTGTTTAGTGATAATTGTTTATGAGTCCCTTGTTTGTCCTGAACAGTTAAACTGCCTGCTGTTCTTCAGAAAAATCTTTCAGGTCCTACAAATTCTTTGGTTTTTCAGCATTTTTTGTGTATTTGAACCCTTTCCAACAATGACTGTATGATTTTGAGATCCGTCTTTTCACACTGAGGACAACTGAGGGACTCATATGCAACTATTACAGAAGGTTCAAACGCTCACTGATGCTCCAGAAGGAAAAACAATGCATTAGGAGCTGGGGGTGTACATTTTTGAACAGAATGAAAATGTGTACATTTTTTATTTTTATTTTGCATAAATGTCATATTTTTTCATTTAGTACTGCCCTTCAAAAGCTACAGAAGATACATGTTTCACAGAAGACAAAATAAGTTTAATTTACTCTGGTCTTCAAATTCAAAAAGTTTTCACCCCCCACAAAATGCTGAAAAAACACAGAATTTGTGGTACTTGAAGGATTTTTCTGAAAAACAGTGGATAGTTTAACAGTTCAGGAGAAACAAAAGACTCATGAGCAACTATTATTGAAAAAAAAAAACAAGAACAAAAAAAAAAACAACAGTTGTGGATGAATCAGGTAACAACAAACTTTTGAACAGTGATTTCAGCTAATGTTTTCTCTTGTAGACTATATGTAGACATCTTTTATGTGAAGTATCTTATTCAGGTCAGTACTAAATAAAAAAATAACATGAATTTTGTATGATCCCTCTTATTTGGGTAAAATAATTAACATTTTGCAGGTTCTGTAAGGTGTATGTGAACTTTTGACTTCAACTGTATGTATTACTGTTATTATATGTGGAACAAAAACTTAATTAAAGAGAATTAGAATTAGAATTAGAACTAGACAGTTAATTTTTTGCAAAATACTACCAAAAAAACCTACACATAATGTGAATTAGCTTTTACTTGTTGGAAAAAGTAGGTCATTACTGGATTGAGCTTCTCTGTTTTGAAATCACCTGAGCTGTTGTACTGAAAAATGCAGACAAGGAAGTGTTGCTACTTTTAGATAGTTAGATAGTCACTCCCAATACTGTTTTTTAACGTGCCTAATATAATCAAGATTCCAAGTAGAATAAGAAGTCAGTGGGAAAAATGCAAGTTCAGCTAAATAAGGTTCATACTATTAAATGATGAATCCATACTTGTGTTCAGAAATTGCAGTTGAACAACTGTTTAATAATTGCTTTAATAATTCTCAATTTAGTCAGAGTCGTCGCTGAACGCTATGCCAATGCCTCAGCGGAGGATGACAGCGCAGGAGATCTGTTACCAGCGCATGCAGAAGGCCCAGCAGCAGGCGGCACAGCTGGCTGCTGCAGTAAAAGCAGCGTCTGCATCGACCAACCCAAAACTAGGACTCTCTGGAGAGAAACGGCGGGTGGCGCATCAGCCAAATGCCTCCTTGCCCTCCTTGCCCTCCTCAAAGCCTAGTATGAGGAGACTTACATTTATTTACAGCAGAATTAAGGATTAAGAGTTACAAACACATTTAATTTTTTTTTTTTTTTTTTTTTTATAGGACTAGCTGATGCCAGCAGTCGGGTGTTGTCACCCACCAGGGTGGCGGCAGATCAGCTTTCAGTCAAAGCTCATACATCGGCAGGCATCCTGTCAAAGACCACATCCACTTCAATGCAGAAGAGAGTGGCTCACACACCCACCATGAAGGTAACATCGCCCTCTAACAGACCTATAACGGTGTACTTGCATGTCCTCAATAAACACTTTCTCTTTTCTGTCCATCACAGAGCTCTGCCATGAAGCGTCCTGTCATTCCAACAGAATTTGGGGCCAAGGTGCCCACTAATGTGCGCCAGCGTTATTTAAACATCTTCATCGATGAGTGCCTAAAGTTTTGTTCCTCTGAACAGGAGGCTTTTCAGATAGTATGTCATTAACAGTTTTATTTTAGTTATTGGGATAGTTTACCCGAAAATGACAATTTGAGTTTCTTTCTTTTGTTGAACACAAGGGAAGATATTTTGAAGAATGATGGTGACAAAACAGTTGACAGTCTTCCACAGTATTTATTTTTTTTCATACTATGGAGGGCAATGGCTACCAGCAGCTGCTTGGTTAGCAAATTCTTTTTTCATGTTTGGGTGAACTATCCCTTTAATGCCAACTCCCTTATATATATTGTTGATGTGTATATTCTGGATGTCTTTTTCACTCTCAGGCTCTGGAGGAAGAGAAGGTGGTGTATGACAGGAGCAGCAGCAAGAATATCTACCTGAATGTAGCTGTGAACACACTGAAGAAACTTCGTAGCAAGAGCACACCTACGTCTCCTGTCATCAGTGCGTCTAACACAAACACTTTTCTTCTTTTTATTTATTTGTCTAAAGTGACTGAGGGTACCTGGGCTCTATGCTTACTTTTCTTTTTAGGAGCACTTGTGCTCCTACCTTAAAAATTTAGGAGCACGGTCAAAATTTCAGGAACACCTTCTAATCAATAATCAAAAAATCTAAAATTAGCCTTCCCATTACAAGGTGATTTTTGACTCCTTAAAGTGATTTACAGGGAAATTACTTTGCAGTGGCATTTTTGTAATCTTTTATGTCAAAATTAAAAAAAGATATATTTTATAAGCTTTTTAAAAGTTCTAATTAAAACAACAGAACAAGTAGAACAAAAAGAACAAGTAGAATAAGAATAAGTTATCAATATCAGTATTAACAAAATTAATTTGTACTACAGAGGTGGCATGGAAGAACACAAAAGTGGCTTGTAGGTGTATTTTCATACGTTTATTGAGGCTCAGAGGTGGCATGAGCGCAATTAAATTCATAAATTCATGCTGAGATTAATGTTTTCAATATAACATTTTGAATACAGAAATGTTAAATGATTTAAATAAATGAAAGATACTGTAAAAATGAAACAAACCGCCAGTTTGTGGTGGTATGTCACTGATTTAATTACTGAATCAAATCATTCATTTGATTCGTTCGAACAGCTGATTCATTCAGGAATATAGCAAAAGACTGTCTTTATGAAAGGGAAATTGAATCATTGACTCACTAGATTCGTTTAAAAATGCACTTTCATTCATAAACAAAACACTCCTGTGTTTGAATGGAGATGCGCAGCGGCTCAGTTATGACTTGTTTTAGACAATTTTGGATGACGAAATACAGCAAATCAGGCAATAGTGTTATAGTCAGACAATGTAAGTCACTTAATATTAACTTCTTGTTTATTTAACTGTTGTATTAAATCAATATCTCATTTACAAACTCCCTTAAAAATTATTAGAAGCTGTCACTCATATTAGTTCATCGCAATCTTACAAAGTTCCATTATAATCAGCGAAGCTCTCTACACTGCACAATCAGTCTCTTATTTACATTCTTCCTACACTGTTTATAAAGGATTTGTGAGATATGTCTGTGATACACTACTCAATGTTGCAAAAACCCGTAGAAACCTTTGAAGCTCCCCACAGCGCAAACATATATATGTGGTCAGTCGCACTGGTGCTCCTAAATATTTTTTCGTAGTCACACGCAGTAGTTTTCAGTTTCAAATTTGACTGAAATGGTCACACTGTAGAGCCCTGGGTACACTAAACCTGGGATTAAGAGCCTTTAATAACAGTACTTTGTCTGTTTTGTCATTAGTTTCTCATCAACTCTTATATTCTGTGTTTTACACCGATTTTCTAAAAATCGAATTTGTACCAGGGAATAAGCAAAGCTTTAGGATTTTGAAAAATCTAAAACTAACAAATGTTTTGATGTGAATAGAATAATAAAAAATATTTAAGATTTGATTACTGGCCTAATAATAATGCAAAATGAGCAGCTTTGTATAGTTCATAATGCTTAAGTACTGTTGTCAGATTTACATAAATATGAAGAGATTCTGAAATTAATATAAATTCCACTTTGCACAAGTTATGCTGACAATTCAATTTGAAATACTTTTTTCTTATGAATTACATTTCTTTTTTTATGTAGTTAATTTCTGTAAATTAACTGTCATTAAAATATCTAGTATTATATATGGATTTATGTTATGAATATGTTTTATACTGTATATTTCTCAGAGAGCCCAGCTGTGTCTGTGAGTAGGAAGTCTCAATCCCATGAAGGAGTACTTGGTGGACGGCTTGCTGCCACAACCAGCTACACAATCAACCGCTCCGGCAAACAGCAGGATGTGGACCTTAAAGGTACCTCACTACCACTTCAGTGTCATTCTAGTGTTTTAACAATGTTCTTACTTTTAACTTGGTTTACATTTTTTTTTAAGTTTGAATTTTTCCACAAATATTTAATTTCAGTTATTAAAAACTATTTTTAATAGTTTTGGTTAACAGCAACATCACCTTCTGTTCTAATCTCACTCACTCATGTCTGCATCATGCTGTTTTTAGGTGCCATTCTTTACAAAAAACTGAAAAAGTATGCAATGACTGAAGAACAGCTGCAGGAGCATGGCTACCCCAGACCTCACCCTGAAATGTCAGGTCACGCTGTCGTCCATAACCTCCCAGAAAAGAAGAACACTGACCGTAAGTTTTATTTTAATGGTCTTAGGCTAATTTCTTGAGGTTGCTTGTTCACACCCTGTTTCAAAGAGCCAAACCACTAGGTGGCACTACGCTCAAACTTTAATTACTTTTATCAGCCAGTACAGTTTTGTTTTTTTATATACTCATTGAACATACGTTGCATTACTTTAAACATTTGTGATAGATGACATTGTAGTACATGTGAATATGTCTTGCCTTTGTGTAACATTTGCACTTTTTTGATTTTGATTTATTGTCCTGAATCTCCTTCTCAGCTTTTTCTAAAATATGTTGTCGATGTGGCGCCGAGTACAAGATAAATGCTAATGGCAGCTGTGTGCGTAAGGAGGAGTGCAGTCACCACTGGGGAAGATTACGCAGAAACAGAGGTGGGTATGTGTACGTGTAAGACGGGATGATATTCTGGAATGACGTACAATTGCTTCATGTATTTCAGTGTATATGACACTCTTAAAACTGACATGTTTTTGTGTCTTACTTAGTTCCAGGAGGTTGGGAGACACTTTACAGCTGCTGCTCTGGTGCGGTTGGTTCTCCTGGATGTGAAGTGTGTAAAGTAGGTGTCATCGTGGATCTCCTACAAAATCTCCTACCAAATCTGAACTTAAAATAACATTTAAAATTTGCGTTGTTTACCTATAAAATGGAATAGATTATGTATCATAGATAATATCAAATATAGTTACATAAATAAGATTTTATATTTCTTAAATTGCATCAAAACTCTGCAAATCTGCAATAATGAAATAACTCCCCCCACACTCTTCTTATGTTCTGCTAGGCAACGGTTTTCTTTTGAACAAAAATATTGTGTAATTGTGTTTTTTTTTTTTTTTTTTTTTTTTTAATATATAAATTGTGATTTATTTTGTGCCACAAATACAGTTTAATGCGAAAGTTTGGAAACCCCTTGCAGAATNTCTGCAAATCTGCAATAATGAAATAACTCCCCCCACACTCTTCTTATGTTCTGCTAGGCAACGGTTTTCTTTTGAACAAAAATATTGTGTAATTGTGTGTTTTTTTTTTTTTTTTTTTTTTTTTTAATATATAAATTGTGATTTATTTTGTGCCACAAATACAGTTTAATGCGAAAGTTTGGAAACCCCTTGCAGAATCTGTGAAAAGGTGAATAATTTTAACAAAATAAGAGAGATCATACAAAATGCATGTTATTTTTTATTTAGTACTGTAATGAGTAAGATGTTTTACATAAAAGATGTTTACATATAGTCCAAAAGACAAAAAAATAGCTGAAATTATTAAAATAACCCCCTGCAAAAGTTTGGGAACCCTGGGTTCTTAATACTGTTAATAATGTGTGGCTACCTGGATGATCTATTTTTTTACTTTTTTGTTTTGTGATGGTTGTTCATGAGTCCCTTGTTTGTTCTGAACAGTTAATCTAAGCACTGTTCTTCAGAAAAATCCTCCAGGTCCTCCAGATGCTTCAGTTTTCCAGCATCTTTTGCATATTTGAACCCTTTCCAGCAGTGACTGTATGAATTTGAGATCCATGTTTTCACACTGAGGACAATTGAGGGACTCAAACACATCTATTGAAAAAGGTTCAAACACTCACTGATGCTGAGGGGTGAAAACTTTTGAACAGGGTGTCCAAATTCTTCTTATTTTGTTGAAATATCATTTTTTTTCAATTTAGTACTGCCCTTCAGAAGCAACAGAAGATACTTGTATGTTTCCTGGAAGACAAATTAAGTACAATTTACCTTGATCTTTAAATTCAAAAAGTTTTCACTCCCCATTATTCACATTTTCACAGATTCTGCAAGGGGTTCACAAACTTTTGCATAAAACTGAATATCCTTTTGATTTTGTATTAAAAGTATTAAATAGATCCCTAAATAAATACACTTCATTTTACATGTGTTATGCTGTTCCCTTTTCCTTCAGCAACATGTACAAGATGGCCGTAAAGAGTCCTTGGACGGTTTTGTGAAGACTTTTAGCAAACCATTGCCAATAGATGGAAATGGAGGTGTCTACGCCTTGGACTGTGAGATGGTGAGAATAACCGTTATTTAAATGCTCCCACACTTGTTTTAGGTGGATATAGAAAGCCTCATGAAGAAAACAGAATGCGGTTCTAAAGTCTGTATTTTTTTATGTTAAGGGTGATTTTATAAAACATCCTTTATTAAATCCGTTGAAATGCGATAACCTTTTTCATCTCAACACTTGTTTTATAGTGCTACACAAAGCAAGGTTTGGAGCTGACAAGAGTGACTGTAATTAACTCTGACCTCAGGGTTATTTATGACACATTTGTCAAGCCAGCCAGCAAAGTGGTGGATTACAACACACGGTAGGAATTATGTTGAAGAGATTTGCCATTTATTCAGTTTTTCTAGTTTGAGTTACACCCGTTTGTGCCACATCCAGGTTTTCAGGTGTGACACAGGATGATCTGGAGAACACCACCATCACCCTGAGAGACGTGCAGGCGGTCCTGCTGAGCATGTTCAGTGCCGAGTCCATTCTAATTGGGCACAGTCTAGAGAGTGACCTGTTTGCGCTTAAGGTTCACACAAACACATTATAATAATCGAAAACCTATTGTGTTGCCTGCCTAGATAGCATTTTTAAGAATTTTATGTGTGCTTGTGATACAAAGGCTTAATAAGATATCTAAGCTGCAATAAGGTAACATACTAGAGTTTGTAACAGTGCCTTTTTTGTCCTTTAATCAGTATTTATTAACATAATGGCTCTATGTATTCTGTGTTTACTAGCTTATTCACAGCATGGTTGTGGACACCGCTATTGTGTTTCCTCACCGCCTGGGGCTGCCCTACAAACGTGCCCTTCGCAACCTTATGGCCGACTACCTCAAACGCATTATACAAGACAACGGTGAGAATATTGTTAATCTGAACTAATTTGCATCATCTTAATGAATCCCACCACAATGTATAGATTTTAAGAAGGAATTATGAAGCAAAACTGTCTCGATATTATCACGGTCACGTGACGATGTGAAACGATAGGTCTCTTGGGCAAAAAGTGTATTGTTTAAAATATATTTAAACTTCTTATTCTAACATAAAAGGTCTTTAAAGTTGTGTTTTGGGCCATTATGCTTTGACACAGTATCTGTCAAACAAGCTAAAAATGAAAGCGCAAAATATGGCTTTCAAAACGAAGCGTGATCCAGTGTTTTTTGCACCTCAGAACGTCTCCGTTCACAGTGAATGAATGCAGTGAACTTTATTGCAAGTTTATTGCATGTGCTGTGAGTTCAGCGCATTTGGGAACGCAGCAGTCACCAGTTATACTTATATTTTTGCGGCAGATGATTCTAGCATTTTACTAGATTTGCAGTGAGATTCATTTTTGTAAGCCTGTTTTCACTAAAGCTGGAGTTTTCCATTAAAATAAAATCTCTCCTGCTGTTTCCATCAAAATAAAAGCTCAAAAGTGCAGTATTATATGTTGATTAGTATTAGTAAAATTATTATATATAAATATCACTAAATGTCACTGAGAACTTTGTGTAAAATGGGTTTAAGTTTCTATACTTGATATACCTTCATATATGTATATACTGTATGTGTGTGTATATATATATATATATATATATATATATATATATATATATATATATATTAGGGATGTTCATTTCGGTTATTTTTCCTAACCGACAGCCGACGCTCGTTAACCGATTATTAACCATTAACCGACAAGATTATTTTAAAATAGAATTTAATTATTTTAGAAAGGATAAGTGTCTGTGACTCGTTAA
>JAHKKF010514164.1:0-11518 GCA_019740295.1 Labeo calbasu | reverse complement strand
TTATTTTACCAAAATAAGAGGGATCATACAAAATGCATGTTATTTTTTATTTAGTACTGACCTGAATAAGATATTTCACATAAAAGATGTTTACATATTGTCCACAAAAAAAAATAATAGTTGAATTTATAAAAATGACCCTGTTCAAAAGTATACATACTCCTGATTACTGTTGTTACCTGAATGATCCACAGCTTTTTGTTGTTGTTTGTTTGTTTTTTAGTGATAGTTGTTCATGAATCCATTGTTTGTCCTGAACTGTTAAACTGCCCGCTGTTATTCAGTAAAATCCTTCAGGTCCCACAAGTTCTTTGGTTTTTCAGCATTTTTGTGTATTTGAACCTTTTTCAACAATGACTACATGATTTTGAGATCCATCTTTTCACACTGAGGACAACTGAGAAACTCATATGTAACTATTACAGAATGTTCAAACACTCCCTGATGCTCCAGAAGGAAAAAACGATTTGTGGGGCTGAAGGATTTTTCTAAAGAAACGCATTAAGAGCCGGGGGTGAAAACCTTTTTAATTTGATTATCAGGGTAAATTTAACCTATTTTGTCTTCTGCGAAACAGTTATCTTCTGTAGCTTCTGAAGGGCAGTACTAAATGAAAAAAAAAAAGATATTTAGGCAAAATAAGAAAATGTACATATCTTCATTCTGTTCAAAAGTTTACACCCCTGGCTCTGAATGCATAATTTTTCCTTCTGGAGCATCAGTGAGCATTTGAACATTCTGTATGAGTCCCTCAGTTGTTCTCAGTGTGAAAAGATGGATCTCAAAATCATACAGTCATTGATGGAAAGGGTTCAAATACACAAAAATGCTGAAAAACCAAAGAATTTGTGGGCCTAAAGGATTTTTCTGAAGAACAGCGGGCAGTTTAACTGTTCAGGACAAACAAGCGACTCATGAACAACTATCACTAAACAAACAAAAAAAAAAACACAGCTGTGGATCATTCAGGTAACAACACAGTATTAAGAATCAAGTGTATGTAAACTTTTGAACAGGGTTATTATGGTCTCTTATGGTCTACATGTAAACGTCTTTTATGTGAAATATGTTATTCAGGTCAGTGCTACATAAAAAATAACATGCATTTTGTATGATCCCTCTCATTTTGGTAACATAATTAACATTTTGCAGATTGTAAACTTTTGACCTCAACTGTATATTGTATGTAGTGTATATTGTTTGTTCAATTTTTAGTCATGCAAGTACAGTGCAAATTGAAAATTGTGAGAGACGAGAAAAAATATAAGAAAACAGTAATGGTAGGTGCAGGTCACATGAAAGATAAGAAGTGAGTAAGAGAAACAGTGAGAAAGTAAAGCATGCAGTGAGCATGTACATTATTGAGGCTGTGTGTCAGTGAATGTGTAACTGCGTTAGAAAGTTGAAGAGATGCAAACGTCCACCTGAAAAGGGAATAAAGACAGTCAGGAGAGACATATGGACCAGCGTGTGAAGAACAGCTCCTTCATTCTGTCTCTTATCACAGAGAACGTGCTCTCTCACTGATTGACTGACTAATCTCCACCGCTGACAGCAGAACACCAGTGTGTGTGTGTTTGTGTGCGCGGCAGAGAAATACATATAAAGGGCACAAAGGAGCAAACTGATGAATAAATGCACAATTGCCCAAGGCACCTCGCCTCAGGGAGAAAGAGAGAAAGTGAGAGTGAGAGAAGTGTAGATGGAAAGAAGTGAGGAGAATGAATTCTGACAGCTCCTGAAGAGGAAGACACAGAGCTAAAACAAGGATTACAGAAGTCTGAGGAAAGATAAATACAAATGCAAGCACACACACTGTGAGCAAACAAATAACACCATGATTGTCCTGAGGTAAGACAAGGGGGCGGCGTAAGTTATGCCTGTTGAGAAAGACCACATTTTCTTTTGAAAGAACGCACACGTAGTTGCAAACAAAAAGACGGGAGAAAACGAGAGAGACGGAGAGTAAATAATAGGGTTCCAAAGCATTTTTAAAATAACAATTGAGATATTGAAACTTAAAAACTGTGGCGAACAAAGATAGACAGTGAACACTAGAATGACAAAAAGCTTTGAAAAAAGTTTAAGAAAGAAATATGTGGCAGTGGCAGGCTTGTTCTATAATAATATTGTGGATGAAATATGAAACAGTTATCACAGTATGAGTGAAAGTTTTATAATTTCACTATGCTGTCATTTTTACTATATGCATTTCTGAAATAAATCATTTTAAAAGTATTTTTTAAAAATAATTTGTTTATTGTTTATCTCATAGAAATGTAAATTTTATTATGGCTGTTTTAATTGGCTTTTTTTTCTAAAATTGGCTTTTTGTTGGGACAATAACAGCATGCAATTATAAGCAATTGATGATTCATTTTTTCCTTTTCTTTTTTTTCTTTTTTTTTTTTATTAATTGGTGTGTTTCACCTTACAATATTCTGTTATTACAGATTTGGTAAGGCAGGACTACTATTATAATTTGCAAAACAAGTAAGTAAATAAATAAATAAGTAAATATACACTCTAAATTGGCAGCCTCGTGTGAAATTCCAGGCAGTTTTTTCCAGGCAGAACTATTTTTTTGAAAGTCTGGTTTAACTTTTGTAGAAAACTTGAAAAACATACAGCAAAATTTTTTAAAGGTGCTTAAAATGCACCGCATGACAAGAATAACCTAGTAATCCACCTTACACACCACTTTTTCAAAGTCACTTATGCTCTCTCTAACTCATCACTTTATGCTGATGACATTGATTTTTTTACTGCTTGAACATCTACAAATTAATTCTGGGGTTAATACAATGCAGTAATATTAATTATTCATTTAATTGCAATGCGCTAATGCGCAGCAGCAAGCTGTCCCTATTTCTATGGAATTCCCATTGCTGTGGATATGGTACAGTCATTACGGCAGTGTTATTAATTTACCGGTAAGAACACGGCAGTAGCACAGACAAAGCCTTTTAATTGTATGACCGCAATATTAGCCAGGATGGAGGTATGACGTTAGTAAAATGAGTAATTATTGAACTGCAGCAGACCTCATTTACATTTATGCTCCTAGCAGACACTTACTTACCAACGAAACTTATAATAAAGTGCCTAATGTCACAAAAGAGGAAATTAACAAACCCAGCAAGAAGGGTCAGTACTCAAGACTATAGGGGAAAATTACTAGGAAACCACTGGCTTCTAAAATATATATGAAATTATGTTTTTTGAGGAAAACATTTCAGGAATTTTCTCCATATAGTGGACTTCTATGGTGCCTGTGAATTTGAACTTTCAAAATGCAGCTTAAATGCAGCTTAAAAGGGCTCTAAACTGAGGAAGAAGGGTCTTATCTAGAAAAGACTGGTTATTTTCTTAAAACAAATTACAATTTATATACTTTTTAACCTCAAATGCCCGTCTTGTCTAGCTCTTTGATGAACATGCGTACTCTGTGCACTCCTGTTAGGGTATGTCGAAAAATTCCCATCTCATTTTCTCCTCCAATTTCAAAATCGTCCTGCAACGCTGCAGAAGTACCGACCCAGTGTTTACAAAGTGAACGTGCAAAGGTCAAACGCACTTAAAAAAAAGAGTTACAACAGCGATGTAGGACGTTTTTGAAGTTGGAGGAAAATAACCGATTGTTTCGCTATAAAACCCTTCTTCCTCGGCTGGGATCATTTAGAATCTGCATTTAAACTGCATTTTGGAAGATCAAACTCACGGGCACCATAGAAGTCCACTGTAGAGAGAAATCCTGAAATGTTTTCCTCTTCACGACTGAAGAAGAAACTCATGAACATCTTGGATGCGAGGGTGAGTAAATTATCTCTAAACGTTTGTTCTGGAAGGGAACTAATCCTTTAAATAAAGATCATGTTACATGAAGATATTTGTACATTTCCTACCGTAAATATATTAAAACTTAATTTTTGATTAGTAATATGCATTGCTACGAACCTAATTTGGACTACTTTAAAGGCACTTTTCTCAATATTTAGATTTTTTGAGCCCTTAAATTCCAGATTTGCAAATAATTGTATCTCATCCAAATATTGTCTTAACAGTAATCAATGGAAAGCTAATTTATTCAGATGATGTATAAATCGCAATTTCAACAAATTGATCCTTATGACTAATTTTGTGGTCCAGGGTCACATATGAAACTGCCACTTGTGTGTTTTTAGTTGATAAATTACAGTTCAGCTTGTTCGGAAGCAATTCTTGTTTCAGGCTGACATTAAATTGATTCAGCTTATTTGTGACATATACCCTAAATGTCACTCTCAGAATATTTAACAAAAAAGTCAAATATTGTGTTCTAAAATGTTATTGTTCCAAAATGTCAGCCTTGTCAGAATTGGAAACCAAGAAATGATTTGCGGTTCAGTGAGGAAGTTAAAAAACTCAGTAACAGTTCTGACAGATTCACTCACTTTGATTTGTGCCAAATGAGAGAGGCAAATTATATATATATATATATTGGTTTAGAAATGTTTCAAATAAATGCCACTATAATTTATGTTTTTTTTTTCTGAAATTTGAGCAGGTGAATCTTAAAGAGGTATGTCTTGAGATTTGTCATTTTTGGTGGCAATAAGCTTGCTAATGTAATTTGTTTCATTTGGCTAGTAAGGTCTTTTGAGATGACGACATAATGTATAAATTTATTCTTGGCATCCTCATACAATTAGGCGAGTATTGGACTTTCTCTCAGGGGTGGCGGCAGACAAGACCACCAAAGCATAAAAATGCGCATTGCTGTGGCGATTTGAATATTTAAAACACCATTAGCATGTACTGTGCATATCTAAGATCTGAACTGCATGTCTAGAAAAGTGTGCACGTGCACGTGGGGACCAAGTCCAGAGTGGTCTCTTGAGGCATGTGAAATATCGGTTTTAAAATTAAGGATGACAGCTATACCGAATTCCACTGGAGATATGCATGTTTGTAATTTACAGAAATCAAATCAGTTAAATTTATGTGTCTTTTAACCTCTCACAATTTTTCTAGTCCAAATCTGTCATTCACTGTGTATTTTTTCTGCCTATCATTCTCCCCATTTTTCCCTTTCTCTTTCATCTGTGGGGTACAGGGTTGATGCTGTGGCTTCCTGCTGGTTCTTTTACTTTGTTTGAAAAACAGGCCTTTATACAGGGAAGACAGATGAAGAGAAACGAGAGAAATAAGGGGCATGATGGTCTCCACCTCTCACTCCACTGCCCTGAAGTTTAGTTTGCACCCCACAGAGACTGTCTGGTCAAGACGACCAATAATGAACTTTTGGATCTTATAAAGGTCACACACACCCTGAACCCCATACAGAGTAGTGTGGATATATACTGCATATACTATCCCAACCTAACTCAATACAACACAGTATCAAACAGAAATGTCCTTAAAGGACACAAAAATGTATAGGTAATATGTGTATTCTGTCAAAATCGCTCTACATCGCTGCAGTAGTACCAACCCAGTGTTTACAAAGTGAACATGCAAAGATCAAACGGCCTTTACAAAAACAATGATTTTGAAGTTGGAAGAGAAAATGATATGGGAGTTTTTGAACATAACTTAACTGTCATGAACCGGAGTACACAGAGTTCACGCTGAGCTAGACAAGACGAGCATTTGAGGTTAAAAAGTATATAAATTGTAAAAAAAACAAAAAAAATTTGAATATAACCAGTTGTTTCACTAGATAAGACCCTTCTTCCTCGGCTGGGATCATTTCGAGCCCTTTGAAGCTGCATTTAAACTGCATTTTGGAAGTTCAAACTCAGGGGCACCATTGACGTCCATTATATGGAGAGAAATCCTCAAACGTTTTTTGAGGAAAACAATAATTTCTTTACGCCTGAAGAGAGAAACATGAACACTATCTGTAAATTTTTGTTCTGGAAGTGACCTACTCCTTTAAAATCAAGGTAGTATTAGACATAGTAGTAGATGACTGGCTTATTAGTGGCTTTAAAGGGATAGTTCACCCAAAAATGAAAATTCTGTCATTAATTGCTCACCCTTGTGTCGTTCCAAACCCCGTTCCAAACCCATTCAGAACAAAAATGAAGATTTTTTCGATGAAATCCAAGAGCTTCGTCATGGTGCTCTTGTGAACGCGTGCCAAAGACTGACAGGGAAGCGAAGATATTGTTAAGTAAAGTTGCTATTTATGTTTTATTTGCTCACAAAAAGTATTCTTATAGCTTCATGAAATTACAGTTCAACCACTGATGTCACACGGACTGTCCTTACTACCTTTCTGGGCCTTGAACATGGTAGTTGCATTGCTGTCGATGCAGGGTCAGAAAGCTCTCAGATTTCATCAAAAATATCTTAATGTCTCCAAAGATAAACAAAGGTCTTCCGTGTATGAAACGACATGAAGGTGAGTAATTAATGACAGAATTTTCATTTTTGAGTGTACTATCCCTTTAAGCACAATGATTGATGTTCTTATAAAAAACTGGTCCTAGCTGGTCTGGGCACAACAAATTTATAGCTTGTCTTAAGGATCTGTGTCATGGGCTTGTCTGGTCACTGAAGCGTTTGCTGAGTTTGGTCAATCATGGATGTAGGTCCACTATCTGATCTGGATACAAACCGGATTCGGCTGACAATAGTAATCTCGGGATAAGGATGAGACAGGCAGACTAATATAAACATAGATGCCATTTCTTTTTCAGTGTTCGTCTTTGAACGAGACATGAACATCTTTTCCATTGAGAGCAGACACTGAGCTCAGAGTCAGCGAGCCTTTTTTGAAATGCTGTGAACTGAAAACCCAGCTGTGAGAACCTCTCTTTGAAAAAACAGAAATTATTGAGAATATTAATTGTGTGCATGTGTGTGAATATCTATCTTAAGAATTCATTATGCATATGGGTACTTTAGGACAAGTTCATTTATTAACTAAATGAATAATCTTTTAGATGATTTATGGTGACTGGAGCTTCAAGCCAAAAGTCAGTTAAAACGCCACAGTTTTTAATTGGTCTAGGAGGACAGCGAGAAGGAAAAGACCGTGATGTTACTACGGAAACCATGAACCTCTGCATGAAACATATTCAGCCGAATATTCACTCGTTATGTGAAGTGTATTTGACATTTACTTGTATGAAAACTAGTTCCCTGTTTATGGAGCATACGACCACATAAAATGCAAGATGAAGCACTGGAATTGAACCTGTGCGTATCACAATCAAAATCAGTGATAAAAACTGTTTCATGCAAACTCTCTAATCATCAGCTTTCTATGATTCATACATCAACATCTGGCAGTGTTTATAAATAGTTCGGTCAGCTAAATATTAAGTACATGCAGATGACCTGCATGAAAGTACAATAGTCAAGGTACTGGAATTTGTTTTGCACCAGGCATGAAATGCATTCCCTCCCTGGAATGAATAGATAGTTTTAAAAATGAATTTTCAAGTCGCTCTTATGTGTTTTCATTTGAATGACTTTGTGGGAGTCATTCGTTTTAAGATAATGAAATCATTGGTCTTTGTATAGTCTGACTGAAATAGAAGACCTAGAACCCGCAAACAGCCTTTTCTCGGGCAGTCTGAAGATAAGCAGAAGGAAAAGTAAAAGCACTCCTGTTTTATTGGTGCCACTGCTCTTAATTCTGGGGCTAATGGTGAAGCAGCCATGCCATTTATTTCCCATAGCGTTCTCAATTTGACCTTTACAGATGCTTATCACTGACCGCAATCTGTTCTGCTCCCTCTGTCTTTACAAGTCTTTTTTGTTGCTGACTCCATTTCTCCTTCTTGTTCTTTCTCTCTTTTTTGTCTCTTTTACCTTTTTCAGTTCAATGTTGTTCAGCTTTATTGGTATGACATCTGTAGTACATATTGTCTCTTTCTTGCACTCTTTCTATCTATCTATCATGACTGTATTGCTATAAATGCTGTACCTTCTTTTTCACTGTCATGTTCGATTTTAATAGTCATCTGTCATTTTAGATAATTATCACAAATGCAATATATGCATTTGCTTTCTGGTTAGATAAGCATGTTTAATTTCATCTCATTTGATTCTAATTTGTTTTTGTTTTGTTTTCTGTGTGTAAATGCATTTAAATATACATTTCTGAGCCGGGCACATTTGAGTTTGCTCTCTTTTCTTCCTAAAGAGTGAAGGCCACAGTTCATTCAGTTCATTCAGTGTACTCAAACTGTAATTAAAACTCAGGTGAGAATGAAACCATCTTCGGTTTTAAATAGAGGTGCAGAATGGAGTGAATTTTAATGGAGTGAAGCAGGATGCTCCAAGGGGTGTACTGCAAGTGCTCTACATCTGTATTCTCACTCTTTCAGTCACCACACACTCAAGATTCATTAGGGTTCTGTATGAAATCTTTTCATCTAACAGTGTAGATGCACACCTTGATGGAGTGGTCTCATCGTTTCTATATCTGGTTGTCTCCACCACCCCCATTCCTCTATTATTGTCATTTTTTTTTCATCTTTATGTATATAACATTAGCCTACCTTGTATCTATGCATCCACCCACCTTTCCTTCTTCCATCACCTAATTGTCTTCTTCTGTCTTACTCTCATCATCTCTTCACACTCTCCTTTCCTCATGTCAAATGTGTCATTGCTCTCTTTCTCAGTCTCATTTGCCTCAACTTCCTTGGTCTTGTTTGAGCCTCTCTTTCCATAATGTGACAATCCATTGTGCAATTAAAGCCCCCCACTGCAGTGTCACACAAGAGCACACATATTCTCCGTCTCTCTGTTTCATCTAGATTAGTACCTTTTCTGTTCACCCTCTGTAATTCCTAAATTGGCTGACAAAATCATTCATAAATCATACACTTTGGCACTTGTTCTCATAGTGTCTGCGTGTTTGTGCTGGTGACTGACTAAGCACCATGTTCAGGTGCTCATGGCTCATTTCCTCTTAATAATCAATTCATTTTTAAAACACACACATCTAGGTTGCCCTTTCATCTATAAGCAAATCAGCTCAAATAATATTGTAAGTCTTGTCCTTTTCACAGATTTTCACATGTCCTTTCTCAACTGTAGGGGTTGTTTTTTGTATACATAGGAAACTTTGTACGTGGACATGTATGCATTGTGCATATTTCTAAAGCTTTATGCATTAATTGTTTCTGGGCGATATACTGGCTCAAAATGGTAAACCGGTTTGAATTATGCACACGGTGTAAAGCAACGTAAACAATGTTGTGAACTGTGAGGAGATTCCTGCTAACTATATAGCCTAAACTTCTGACAAATGGTTGGGGAACTTTTAGAACTATTAACACTAATTCTTTAACTAGGCAAATAAACCAACTGTAAACAGCGGTTAAGAGAAGTAAGAGACGCTGAAGTCTAGTGCAAAGAGGAGAAAATACTGTAGTAGGCAGAGCAAACTCGCTTATCAATATGCGCAAAATATTGGAAGAAAAAACTACTGAATTGGGGGTTGGGTTTAAATGATTGTATATCAGAGAGGAACTGACTGACTTAAGAAAAGTGTAGATGGTATTTTCTTTTCATCTTGCCTCCGTATAATGCATATTAATGTAATATTTAAAAGCACAGCACTGCTTTGTTTACAGTGGTAAACAAGGAAGCGCTCTATTGCTGCTGTTCCATAAGCGCCACCTGCTGTGAGAGAGTGATTTTGTCTTCTGTTTTGTGCAGATATGTTTTATATGTATTATGAGTTCATAAAGCTGATGTTAGACCATTCTATTTTTGCTTTAAATATTAAAATTATACATTCTAATTTAAATCAAAAACTGCTCATGCTACAGTACATGCAACATGTTTGTTTGAATCATGATTAAAATGCAGTGGTTCTGCAACTGTTTTAATGCATTCTGGTTAATATAAAGGCACAGTCAGGAAAGCCATGAAACTGCCAGAATCCTACAATAAATAAATAAATAAATGAATAAATAAAACCGTGATACAGATTTTTGGTCAAACCACCCAGCACTAACATTAATTATGAATATATACACTGACCAAACTTATAAACGCAACACTTTTGTTTTTGCCCCCATTTTTCATGAGCTGAGCTCAAAGATCTAAGACTTTTTCTAAGTACACAAAAGGCCTATTTCTCTCAAATATCGTTCACAAATCTGTCTAAATCTGTGTTAGTGAACATTTCTCCTTTGCCGAAATAATCCATCCACCTCACAGGTGTGGCATCAGAAAACCAGTCAGTATCTGGTGTGACCACCATTTGCCTCACACAGTGCAACACATCTCCTTCACATAGAGTTGATTAGGTTGTTGATTGTGGTCTGTGGAATGTTGGTCCACTCCTAGGTTATTTTGGTAAACAAAAACTAAAACTAAGATGAAAACGATTCATCAAAAACCATTTTCGTAAAATTAAACAAAATAAAAACGTCAAAATAGATGAAAAACTGAAACGAAACAAAACTAGCAACAGTTATTGAAAAACGAACTGAAATAAAATAATAATTATCAAAAATAAATAATTATTCTCACCCTGTGGGTGAAAAATATATTAGCTGTGTGGCGACCGGTTTAGGGAAATACCTGTAAATGGCGCATCATGCACGTGAGTTTATCTGACCGAGACACGGAAAGCAGAGTCCTCCACGGGTCCCTTTTGGTAAACAAGCAGCCAAATAGCCTAGTTAACAGAACACCCGACCCGTTATCCGACAGCAGCACTAATTCTGTACCCGAGCCATTTGACATAAAGACCACGACCTGAACTGCACTGAAAAAGTAGGCAAGCCGTGCAATAGAAAAAAAAAGAGAACGCTCATCCTTACTGTAAATAATTAATGCTTTTGCCTACATCTTGTGAACAA
Source organism: Labeo calbasu (assembly GCA_019740295.1). Taxonomy (NCBI): domain Eukaryota; kingdom Metazoa; phylum Chordata; class Actinopteri; order Cypriniformes; family Cyprinidae; genus Labeo; species Labeo calbasu. The sequence goes on along the minus strand of JAHKKF010514164.1, from coordinate 698 downwards.
TCTGCCAGGCTGAAAAAATATGCATAAAATACACGCTTCTAATTCTTCATAAATGAAAAGAACATATTAAAACATGCCAATTACTGTTAAATGTCATTGTCACTTCTTGAACTCTGCAGTGTATATGTGGCCGTTGGTCCTTCATAGAACCATTACAAAAAAAACGTATAAAATATATAGCTAGGCTACAGAAAGCGAGCAAGACGCACTCCCTAAGCGGTCATTCACTTCAGCAGCAGCGGGAATGGCTATAATGCGCAACACTGCTAATCAAGTGTTAAGGCTTCGCCATAATTATTGAATTTCTTTAGTCCCAGTTATGATTTATGTGCTTATGTTCGCGGGAAGTTATAGTATCATGATAATGGTTAAATAAGATAAAAGACATCCAGGCCTAATATAAACAAATTATATTTATTTTCAAATTAAATATCACACATTTATTATTCAGTCTAGTGCTTTTAAATATAATGTAAGCACAACTTGTGTAGATTTATGGAGTGAAAAGGCGTGACTGCTTCATTTTTGTTTTTATTTGTATACTTTTACCATCTAATCAATCTCAGCATGCTTTAATTTTGTCACTAGACATTTGCATCAAATCTTTCTTTGGCCTGTGCTCTGGAAGCGATCTGTTAATTCTGCTAAACTTTAATTACTAAAACTAAAACTGAAACTAAACTATATAAAAACTAAAT
>JAHKKF010514163.1:0-29339 GCA_019740295.1 Labeo calbasu | reverse complement strand
TGAGAGTATTTTTAAGAAATGAGGACTAATTTATCAATCCGATTGCTTAATACACCTTTTCTGAAGATCAAAGAAAACTATTAAATATGTCTTTCTTTAACAATGAATAATTTTGGTAAATTTTGGCCAGTTTGATGAGACTGTAGGGAGGCAGTCAAGGAACGGCCCTCTAAGTAAAAACTTTAATTAAAAAGTTTTACGTGCTTGTCTGGAATTTTCCATCCAAATGACATTCTAGCTTCTCACCAGATTTCTGAATGAAACGGTAATCGCTGTCATAATTACTAGCTGTCATGTAGAACCCTTTACACAGCACTGGAAACCGACCCTCCGGCACAAGTAGCGCCATTAAATGAAACCTTTTTCTGCTTTTATTTCATTGTCGCTTCTGGATTTGTACAGTATGTACCTCATTCCTCAAGGGCAAGCTGTTTTTTAATTAATGAAATGTTTGATGGTTATACATTATGTTGGGAAGCGCTTAATGCAATACAACAGTTACAAAAATGTCTGGAACACAACAAAAAATTCTTGATATTTGTTTTTTCAAAGCATTTGCGTTACTTCAAAATCCATTCTGCTAAAAATAGATACAAATGAGACAATTCTTGACACACTGCATTAATATGAATAGCAATACAAATCATATGGATGGATACCATGTATGTGTTCACTACGTGCCATCTAAAAAATGATATTTTTAATTTTTAATGTTTTAATGTCTTATGAGGTTGCATTTATTTAACCCAAAACAGAATTATTAAACAATTATTGATGCAAAATAGAATATTAAGTGTACAAATATAATTGTTTAAAGCAAAAAGAACTACTGTGAAATATTTTTATAATTTAAATTGCAAAGTAACTCTTTTCTATTGTATTACATTTTAAAATGTAATTTATTTGTGATGCAAAGCTGAATTTTCAGCATCATTACTCCTTTAGTGTCACATGATCCTTCAGAAATAAATTTAATATGTTGATGCTCAAGAAACATTTTCTATTGAATCCAGTTTCTGCCACTGAATAAAAAATTAAAAAAGGTTATTGTGACTTTTTATTCTCACAATCGTGACTTTTTTCCTCAGAACTGCGTGCTACAAACTTGCAATTCTGACTTGCAATTCTAAACTTGCAAATGCCAGCTTATATCTCACAATTCTGACTTTTTTCTCACAATTTAAAAAATTCTGAGAAAAAGTCTCAATTACAAGATCTAAACTCGCAATTCTGAGAGAAAAAAAGGTCAGAAAAAAAGGTTGCAATTACCTTTTTTATTTTTTATTCAGTGGCGGAAATGGGCTTCCATACATGTCTTAGATTATTAACAATGTTGAAAACAGTTGTGCTGCTTTTTTAAATTAATTAATTTATTTATTATGAAAAATGTGATACATTTTACATATTTGATGAATAGAAAGTTTAAAGGAACTGCCAAAAAAAAAAAAGTTTATATCAATTCTATTTCTCAGAATTGAGACTTTATTTTTTTAAAATTTTAAAAGTTTATTCTTCTAAATTCTGACTTTAGAACTCACAATTGCGAGTTTATATCTCACAATTCTGAGAAAAAAGTTAGAATAAAATGTTGCAATTACCTTTCGTATTTTTTATTCAGTGCAGAAATGGGCTTCCATATATTTCTTGCATTATTATCAATGTTGTTAACAGTTGTGTTTCTTAATATTTTTTGTGAAAAAGTGATATATTTTTAAGATTCTTTGATGAATAGAAAGTTTAAAGGAACAGCAAAAAAAAATAAAATAAATAAAAATTGTAATGCTACTGTATAACTAAATTATATAACACCATAGTCAGTAGTTTGCATTATACGCATATGTGATATTAACAGTGAATTAGCCAGTGTAGATTCAGGGCACAAAAATGGCTGAAAAATAAAAAGACACTGGCTTGACATGTCTTGGCTTGAGGCTGATGGATTTGAAGGCCCTTTCAGACACTTCATGTGGAACGTGGGAGGTTAATAAGCAAATAAATTTCAAGTTCATCATGCAAATTTGGTCATCATGACCGCGGCACATTCTTCAAACAGACACCTCCCTCGGAGAGAGAGACGCAGAGCGATAGTGACAAATGAGCTGCAGGCCTCCGCACGAGACGTCTTTCTGATAGCATCCACGGGAACTCAAGAGCTCTATAAAACCTGCAGAAAGCTCTGCCCTAGCATTCCCAAGGGCTAGCCTGGGCCATGCTAACCAGCCAACGCTAACCTCTTGGCATATACATGACAGAATGAATGAGAGAGAGCGTGTTTTTCAGAAAAAGAGGCATGACCTTTGTGGTGAGGACAAAGGATGGGTGTGTAAAAACCTGCTCATTCGTTAGTGTTTGGAGTATGATGTTCTCCTCAACAGCTGTGACTTTTGAAGTAATTGCTCTGCAATTCTCTCCTGTTCTGCCTGTGTTTCCTGTTCCAGCACACGGTGTTCTAAAATTTGGTGAGCTTGTTGTCTTCCAAGACAGCATCTAACCCAGATGGAACCTCGTAAGTAAATCTGGAATGCTCTATATAGGCAGAAACAGGGTTCAACAGAGGTTGGCATTGGCTATTTTCTAAGATTATGGTGTGATGCTTTAATAGGCATAAAATATTTCTGTCATGACAACTGTCAGGAGAGTTTTAGCATGGCAATGTACAATGTGAATGGCGGAATAGATCTACTTAGCTGCTGTTGCTGAGGCAGATATGTGCTGCTGCACATATAACATATATGAAATAAATAAAATGTGACCCTGGACCACAAAACCAGTCTTAAGTCACTGGGGTTGATTTGTAGCAATAGCCAAAAATACATTGTATGGGTCAAAATTATAGATTTTTCTTTTATGGCAAAAATCATTAAGGAAATTAAGTAAAGATCATGTTCCATTAGATATTTTGCAAAATTCCTACTGTAAATATATGAAAACTTAATTTTTGATTAGTATATTACATTGTTAAGAACATTATTTGAAGGACTTTAAAGGTGATTTTCTCAATATTTTGATTTTTTTGCACCCCCAGATTCCTGATTTTTAAATAGTTGTGTCTCGGCCTATCCTAACAAACTATACATCAATGAAAAGCTTATTTATTCAGCTTTCAGCTCTCAATTTTGAATAAATGACCCTCACGACTGGTTTTGTGATCTAGGGTCACAAAAAATATCAGATCTTTAGGTGGAGGAGGAGCGTGCTATAACTGCTACAGCAGCTCATTGACTGCTGATACAAAAAGAACCAATCAGCTGTGCCATGTGAATAATGATGTTGTTATATCAGATTGCGTTAGATTCTATTGGACTGCAACATCTAGAGTTAGAGTTTATTAAATAATATTATTAAATAATATTAAATAAAGCTGTCAAAGTTTTTTATGACAGAAATTTGGATACTACAATTCAAAAGTACAGGGTAGGTTAAGGTAGGTATTTATTTTTTTATGTTTTTGAAAGATCCTTCAGAAATCATTCTAATGTGATCATTTGGTGGTCAAGAATAATTTATTATTATTAATTTTGAAAATAGTAGTGCTGTCTAATATATTTTGTGCAAACTAGTATTATTACTACTACTACTACTACTACTACTACTACTACTACATGCAGTTTTATTATAGTTAACTAGAACTAAAAAAAAGTAAATTATATATATATATATATATATATATATATATATATATATACACACACATTATTTCAGCTAGTTTCAACATTTCTCAGTTTCATTTATTTTAACCTGATGCACTCAAATAAAATGGAAATAAAAATAATAAAGACAACATAGACATTTAAAAACAACAACAACAAAAATGACAAAAACACATAATGACTAAAATTTGAACTAAAATTAACATGAAAGCAAAAAATATAAAAACTAAATCCAAATCAAAACAACAAATACTATAATATCTCAATGATTCTTAACACTGATTCCAGGATTCTTATACAAAGAAAAATAAATAATAATAATACATTTCAAAATAAATATTTTTTGTATTTTTTTTTTTAATTAAGTAAATTATGTGTATCTTTAAAATAAAATCAATTTACTTGAAAAGAAAGATTTCATAAGATAATTTTTGCAAACAAAATTTTGTAAATAAATCAGTTTGCTAATAGGGTAAGAAAGTACTTAAACTATATTTTAATTTTATATGAAGATTTATGTCAATGGTAAAATCATATATAAAGTACATTTATCTTGTTTTATAGATGTTTGCACATTTTTACTGGGAAACAAAACTATTGAAGATTAAACAACATTTATTTACTTAGATTTATTCACAGAACTTGTACAATGCATTCTGGGATTGCCTTCTCTGCAAAGAATGTAGTTGCTTCTCAATACTCAAATTGATGATGACGTTGGTGACGCTTTCATATTATGCTTGAGTGATCAAAAATATTCCAATACACAAATTTATTTTCCTTGATTCACATCCTTCCCTCACATCCTAAGAGGGTGGAGCTGAGATATGAGAAAAGGAAAAGAGGATGCGCGCATAAGAAACGAGGAGCACCCTGCGGGTGAAGCCGCCTTTGAATTTGGCAAAAATGGGTAGGAACAAAGCCATACATTCATCACAGACAGCCAACTCTCAGAGGATTTTTATTCAAAAGCTTGACCTTTCAAGGGTCATTCTGACCTTTCAGTGTAAAAAACAAAAAACTCAGCAAGGAACGGAGAAAATGGAGTCGTTTTTCTCCATGTGTGGTCCAGGCTGTCTTTGTCACAATGTTCCTGCTCTAGTGCACTCAAAGTGCACCCATCATCTCATTTTTTCTTGCATGCGGTGTCTTTTGAGAGACTGTCTAAAGTTAGAATGCAGGAAAACCGATTTCGCCACTATTTGGTGGGAGATTAAATGCGTTGAATGAAATGAGCCCAAACAAAACGCAAATAGAGAATTGCATATTTCAAAGTGATTATCACCCGTGTTCAGCTGCGAAAGGGTAATTGCGATCTTGATTGCGCCCCACTGCTGCGTCCTCTTTTTCCGTTAACCTCCGACCCTGGCGATATTTCCCCCTCTATCGCCGCTCTCTTCAAAAGATAATGTATTCCGATTTCCGACAAGGTGATAACAAAATTACCTGACATTTTCAGATTTATAGCTGTATTTTCTTATTATCTGCAAAGGAATATAGGCAAATGCTGTTTCATAAATCATTTTGAGAGAGAAATGCTCGGCCTACTGTTTTTTTTTTCCCTTATGTATCTTTTTTTTTTTAAGGCTGTTCTTTTCTCGATTGGGAAATAAATTGCAGCCTCATTTCAGACGGATGGAAATGAAGAGGTGGCGGGTCGGGCCATGAGGCGCGCGTCCCCTCAACAAGCGTACGTCGATGGAGAATTTTCCCAGGCGGAGCTGCAGCGTTTTTAGGTTCAATACTGATTAACGCTCATTGCCTCTGACGGCTGCTGTTTGGACTCTGTAATATTTGTTCTTTCTTGTGAAGATGCACTTCAGCGGTTTCCCGCTTTGCTCTGTTTTCTCAGACAGACGCGAGCCCCTCCCTTCGGTCTGCTTCGGCATCCGCTATTCCCTCTCATACGGACTTGGCGGCACGCTGGGGTTCAAGCAAAGTGGAGCGAAGGCTTTTGCTTGTGAAATTGAACGCGAGCATCTTCAGAGGTTAAACTGACTGCATGTTATATTCAGCTCTTATGTAAAAATGCATAAATGGATGTTGACTGCGAGTTGCGGTGACCTTTGCGACGTCTACAGACTACCTTGGAGAGGACATGCCTGTAAATATTTATGGCTTGTTGATACCGGGAAGGTCGTGACACGGAGCTGCGCCTCATCTTGTAGACAAATATGTACTTCCCCCCCACCCTGGAGCCTTAGAGCAGGATTTATATAAGACTGCATCCTGGTTTAGCTGCAAATGGGGTGAATACTTTGTGCATATGCCATGGCGGAGCTCAGAGTGCATCTGTCCTCTAAAGGAGAATGGACTGGAGTCCGCACTATCTTTATGAAAATAAAACTGTGGTATCATGGCACAGCGGTGTGTCAAACTAAACACGGCCCCTAAAAGTGTTTGGATACTTTAGGCCCATTTAAAATGCTTTAATGTCATAGTACTAGAAAAGAAAATATCAATCCAAGTGTTGTGTGCAAACAAATTATGCTAGACCTTTTCCTAGAACTACCTTCACTCCTCTAAGTCATTTCTGACTGGTTATTTTAGTGGATGAAATATGAAGTCATTTCCCCCTCAGGTTCACATGTGTTCTAGAATACTAACCACAACTACAGAGTGTACTGTAACTATATTTTGTCTCTTTGTTTAACAGTATAAATATTTATAACTATATGTTATACTGTAAAACAGATGACACTTTACAATAAGGCTCATGTAAATGAATGCATTAGTGTTTTTATTAAACAAGGTTAAGTTTAACTTATACTACTGCATAATTCATGTTCTTTCATAATACATTAAAGGAGAAATCCACTTCCAGAACAACAATTTACAGACAATGTACCCACTCCCTTGTCATCCAAGATGTTCATGTCTTGCTTTCTTTGGTTGTAAAGAAATTGTTTTTTTGAGGAAAACATTTCAGGATGTTTCTCCATATAATGGACTGCTATGATGCCCCGAGTTTGAACATCCAAAATGCAGTTTAAATGCGGCTTCAAACGATCCCAGTTGCGGTTGTAAACGATCTCAGCCAAGGAAGAAGGGTCTTATCTAGCGAAGCGATCGGTTATTTTCATAAAAATAATAACATTTATATACTTTTTAATGTCAAATGCTCTTCTTGTCTTGCTCTCCCTGAACTCTGTGTATTCTGGCTCAAGACAGTTAGGGTATGTTGAAAAACTCTGATCGTATTTTCTCCCTCAACTTCAAAATCGTCCTATATTGCATTAATGGGGGGTGAAAACTTTTGGAATTTAACGATCAAGGTAAATTTAACTTATTATGTCTTCTGGGAAACATGCAAGTATCTTCTGTAGCTTCTGAAGAGCAGTACTAAATGAAAAAATATGATATTTAGAAAAATGTACACATCTCTTTTCTGTTCAAAAGTTTCCACCCCCGCCCTGGTTCTTAATGCATGGTGTTTCCTTCGGGAGCATCACTGAGCATTTAAACCTTCTTTAATAGTTGCAAATGAATCCCTCAGTTGTCCAGTGTGAAAAGATGGATCTCAAAATTATACAGTCATTGTTGGAAAGGTTTCAAATGCTGAAAAACCAAAGAATTTGTGAGATCTGAAGGATTTTTCTGACGAACAGCGCAAAACGAAAAACAAAGCTGTGAATCATTCAGGTAACAACACAGTGTTAAGAATCAAGTGTATGTAAACTTTTGAACTGGGTCATTTTTAATTAACTATTATTTTCTCTTGTGGATAAACATCTTTTATGCGAAATATCTTACCAGGTCAGTACTAAATAAACAGTAACATGCATTTTGTATGATTCCTCTTATTTTGGTAAAATAATTAACATTTTGCAGATTCTACAAGATGTATTTAAACTTTGGACCTCAACTGTATATATTTTTGCAATTTAAAATAACTTTTTTTTATTTAAATATATTTAAAAATGTAATTTATTCCTGTGATCAAACCTACATTTTCAGCATCATTACTCCAGTCCTCAGTGTCACATGATCCTTCAGAAAGCATTCTAATATGCTGATTTGCAGCTCTTTTGAATGGTAACATAGATAAATTAACATTAATCTAAATAATAATTGCTGTAAAAATGTTCATTGTTAGTTTATAATGGTTTCCATTTTCATGGTGTCACATTGAGTGGCCCTGCCCACAGTTAAATGTCATTGGTCTAAATCAACACATAACTGAAGGATTAATACCCACTTGATTGGCTGTGATAGTGTCACAGCACACAGAAGTTGCACATTTAGCGTGAACAGACAAATTGCTTACCACTAGAAACGTGTCACATCATGTCTAGTTAGGACAGAGTGTAAGAGCTTAATTAGTCTTTGGCAAAACAAGCTTGGAAAGCTCCAAATGGCATTGTTAATAATTGTGAACTAAACCACAGGCTGCATTAAATCAAAATCCACATTTTGAAAATGAATGCGTACATCAATTAGTCACTCTTTTTCTACTGCTTAGAGAATAGTGCATTGACATGACAAAGTCAGAGGGAAAATCTTGCATTTAAAGACGTAGTTTCCTTATTCTGGAGTGTGTCAGATACACTACACACTCTGAAGAGGATCAGTAAAGGTCTTTTGGTACTTTGCACTGGCAACCTTTACAAGTCACATTATCATGGCTAAATGGAGAGAGGCTGACAGAGACATCAGTGATAGAGCCAAATTACTCCCCTGCCATTTCTAAACTTTTTTTTTGAGGGGAAAAAACCCTAAGTGACCTTCTCTCAGAGGACATGGTGTTTTAAAGTTGATATTATGTTTTAACACCCATAGCAATTAATCACGACACAATACGCCTGACTTGAAACATTCAGGGATCACTGGTTTTGGGTAAGTGCATGAAAAGGTAACCGAGTTTGCTGGAAATAAGCCATGATATTATGGGATGCTATGTGGAGCATCATCAGGTTATTTGCCTCAGCGAAAATGCACTTTGTCCATTAGAGTGGCTATGATGTAAAAGGTTATTACGAGTAATTTGAATTGATAATTAGTGGTGCTTGGGGGATTTAAGTATTAAATATGAGCTTGTAATTCATCCCTCACCATTAGCAAGTGATTCCTCAAATCATGCAGCTTGTGAACAAAGGTGTGCTATTAGTTTTCTAACTGATTGGACTTGCAATTTACTGTATGCTTGCCAAAAGAAAAAACAGGTGACAAAAAATCCATAGATTTACATTAAAAGAGAAACCCGAGTTACGACCCAAAATATCATTGGGACTTTGGGGTGGGCTATTATACATAATAACCACAAAATAAAGAACTTAAATGAACAATGACGTTTTTAAATGCATATCAGAGTTGTCCCCTAAAGAAGTAATACATTTAAAATGCATTTATTTTATACTAAGTGTAGTTCAAGCCTATAAACACATTTACTAATATATCGCTTGATATAAAAATTGTAATTAAACTTTATTTGGAGTACTACTTGTGCACAATGCACGTCTTAATATTAAGCCTAACGTATGTTTTAATGTCACTATTGATGAGTATTGTATGATCTTTAAATAATATCAGTCTTTAAATGCACAATATTTAAAGTATACTTGCAACAGTTCCATTTTAGCACAATCAAATATACTTAGGTATATTTTTAGTTGGACTTCAGCACTACTTCCACACAATTAAAGTGCAATAAGTATAAATTAGCTGTTTGAATTTAGCAGACTTTTATATTAAAAGTACAATTGCAGGGTATTTTTATTAAGTACATAATATGTAAATGTACTATACTTAGCATGAAATAAATGTATACTATATTTATTTTTCACTAGGGGTGTCTCTGTATGTACAGTGCAAAAAAATCACAGTGAACAAGGTACATTCTGACTCATTAACATTGCCAGATCTTGCTATAAAAACAGCAAATAAGAAAAATATCCATAATAAATTGGATATAAGCCACATATCAAAATATTGTGACCTGCACTTGCCTACTTTATTAACTCCATAAACCGAATGGCTTTATCAGCCGAGGCCAAACAGCAAGCCCAAAAACGCTTAATAAATATTGCATATAATAAGTGGACGTGGCAACCCTCCAAGAACGCACTCTTGCTCGTGTGTAAATGAACACAGTGCAGTGCTTTACTGAAACACACATGAAATTTGATAATCACACTAAGCCATATTGGGATTTTGGTATTATTTTGATTAACTCTACACTTTATTTAGCAAACATATACAGTAGCAATGGCCTGATAACCACATACAGTACCCTAGCATCATTTTTATTTCTTCAGAAAATGTGAAAGTCACTAGATCAAGACTTACTGAACGGATAACTAAACTGTAGCATTACAAAAATTGCAATAAATGCATCATTCTTTGCGGAAATATTGAAGAGAGAGTTATGAAACAAGGTCCTTTGTGTCTTACAACGCGTGTGCTGTTGGCTCGTCTCTGGTCACACTGTATCACAAACACTGAACAGTAATTCGTTTTTCCACTCATTTGAGGCTGTGTGTGTTTATGCAGCTCAAGGGCATTGGTTTGTACCAGACAGCAGATTATTATTTACTACACTGAGTCAGGGAGGACCTAATCCAATTAGCAAATTCCCCCTTTCCTCCTCCTCGCTTCAAGGAGAGAATCATCTTTTTTCCTTTTTTTTTCCCTTCGCTTTTGCTCAGCCCAGCTGACGCGTCCCAGGAAAGCGAAGCTGCAAAAGCTGCAATAAAAATGCATCTGTCTCCATTAAACAGCGCAGGGACAAGAACAGGCGCTTACAGATACTGTGTCTTGGCCAGTCGCTCGTGGAAACAGATTGCAGAGCAGGCGGCATCATTACTTTGTGTGTTAAAAACACATTAGGTGCCAATAAGGTGGCAGCGTACTTGAATGAAAACACCCAGAGATTAGAATATGCAGATGAGAGGCGAAGAGGCAGCGGTGGCGATGTCTGTTTGTGGCTTTGCAATTAAGTGGCTTCGTGTCATTTTTCTGCGCTTTATTGTCAGTACGATATTGTACAGGCTGTAATTATCTGATGTTAGTATCCGGGCAGGCGATGACACATTTTGCTGATTGTGTACTTAGTGAGCTAGTTTCAAACCCTGATTTTGCTTCATTTCAGGGATAAATATGAGCGTGCACAGATACACTCCGCCAGGAGAATTTTATTGCTTATCGGTGGCTCTTTCATAGCACTGGAGACTTAACACTGACTCAAGACATGGGGCTAAACATGTGCCACAACTACAGTTTTTACAACAGCAAGATTTACCCTTAGACATTTGATTTATTTGATATTCTTTTATCACAAAAATAAAATATAAAATGTGACCCTGGACCACAAAACCAGTCGTAAGTATCACAGGTTTATTTGTAGCAATAGCCAAAAATACATTGAATGGGGCAAAATTACAGATTTTTCTTTTATGCCAAAAATCATTATGATATTAAGTAAAGATCATGTTCCATGAAGATATTTTGTAAATTTCTTTCCCCAAATATATCAAAACTTAATTTTTGATTAGTAATTATGCATTGCTAAGAACTTCATTTTGACAGCCTTACAGGCAATTTTCGCAATATTTAGATTTTTTTGCACCCTCAGATTTTAGATTTTCAAATACTTATATCTCGGCTAAATATCATCCTATCCTAACAAGTCAAACATCAATGGAAAGCTTATTTATTCAGCTTTCAGAAGGTTAGCTGGTTAAATGTAAGGTTAAACTGAAGCTTCTAACTGGTTTTTGTGGTCAATATGCATCTTTAAAATAAACAATACTGGGCTTGTCTCTGTGGACTACATTGAAATAGGCTCTCTTTAAATTTATTTCATTTTAATCATATTTGAGGTTTGTATTTTGCTTAAAAGAATAGTTAAAAATTAAAATTTCCGCACCCTCAGGCCATCCAAGATGAAGACAAGTTTATGTCTTCATAGGAACAGCTTTGGAGAAATTTAGCATTACATCACTTGCTCACCAGTGGATCCTCTGCAGTGAATGGGTGCCGTCAGAATGAGAGTCCCAACAGATAAAAAACATCACAATAATCCACAAGTAGTCCACACCACTCCAGTCCATCAATTAACATCTTGTGAATCCAAAAGCTGCATGTTTGTAAGAAAAAACATCTATTATTAAGATGTTTTAACTTTAAATCATTGCTTCTGGTCAAAATATGACCCCATTATCCATAACGCTTCCTTCACTCCATCCCTTGTTGTCCTATCACATCAAAATTCACTGATAGATTTGTTTAGAACTGATTTGACTTGTAAATGGTGCTTGATCTGTGCATATTTATCTCCTGATTCAGATTACTTTTTCACTGGATAAAACATACAGCTTTTTACTTCACAAGATGGTAACTGATGGTCTGGAGTCATCTGGATTATTGTGATGTTTTTATCAGCTGTTTGGACATTCTGACGGCACCCATTCACTAGGGTATCCATTGCTGAGCAAGTGATGTAATGCTACATTTCTCCAACTAACACACAATTTAATATATATGTATATATATATGCATATGTATTTGCATTATTTGGCTAAATTACAGCTTGCTTAGAAATAATGCACAATAAAAATGTTCTACGACATTTACATTGATTTTTCCTTGTTTTTATCATGTCTGATAAAACAAGCACACTGACATCTGGGGATGTTACCAACACAAAGCCAGAGCATTATGGGCAAAATTGTGTGGCAAAATGTTGCCAAAACAGTGTGAGGGCCACAATTTGTTCACCAATTTATACAGCTGGAGCTTGCCAGATCTATTATTGCGTGATTCGGAAGAGTCAGCCACAATTCGCCTTTGATGTGTTTGTAAAGCCTGGTGCACAATCACAGCAGACTGCTATCCAACAGCAGTATTACGTCAAGGTAGCATTTGAGACATTTCTATCTCTGATTTATGTTACAGGACAAATGATCAAAAAACATCTGGAAATGAAAGCATTTTTAAAAGCTCCATAAAGCACTTTTCTGCAACTGTTCTTCAAGGTGAGCGGTTTTTCAGCATCTGCTTGCCAGTTACCATCTCAGTTTGAGGGCAAGCCCTCTGTGTATATTTGAGTTTTTTCCCCTGGCAACAACATCCTCCAGCACATGCACAAGCAGCGCGGAATAACTGTGAAAATCTGCAAGAAACGGAAGCTCGTATGGGAGCGAACAAAAAGAAAATCAGCAACCCACGTCTGTAGAGCACCAACCTATTCACTATTTACTTAAGAAGAATGAAACAAAAAAAAAAAATCTGAAAAGAAAGAAAGGAAAAGAAAGAAAGAAAAAGATTGTAGGGCCCTATTGTTCTTGCTGAAATTGAGAGTTTTGGACTCTTTTTTTTTTTTTTTTCACTGAAATAAATGTTTTTGTTATTATGCAGAGAGTAAAGTACCGAAAAAAAAGGATAGCACCCCTTCCCCATCCATCCCCCAAAGCTGTGAACCTAGGGGAAACACTGTTCTTGCTCAAGAAATCCAACACTACAATTCTGCATAATCGACTACGACTTTCATTACACATAAATCATGGTCGTTTCTTAAAACAACTCCAGGGCTAAAATTTAATAAGTGAAAGATGAAAACAGTCCAGAAAGGTTTCTTATTAATGACCTTAAGAACAATGCATGCTTTTTACGCTATATATTTGATTTGAAACATGACATCCCTAACAGTCTAAAAATGTAAAGAAATGCATAAGAGCAAGAGTTTCACAGACTTTAGTCTCGCAACAAAATATCAAAGGCATCACATTTAGGTTTAAGCAGAGCGGAATCTGATTCGTTTCAGTTAAACCCAAACGCCAGCAAAAGATGTCAAAGAAGATGCATTACAGTGGATTTCTTTCTAAACGCATCTCATAAAGATGCTTAACAATAGAATATGGGAAAAACACACTGCTTGTCTTTGTCTCTTGTCTGTGATGCAGTTATAAGACAAATACTTAAAGATGCATTGAGACTATGTGGCTCAAAGACAAGAAAAAGAATGAATAAAGAGAGTGTGGATGGGGAGATCTAATCAGTCACCACTCCTCACTCCTCACTCCGTCTTGCCCCCTAGTTTTCCTGTAAGACTTCATTAGTAATCTGTGAAAGTATTGATACCCGCTGCTACATTCAATTAACTTGGAACATTTTTTATTTGAGCCCGGTATGATTTCACTTTCAATTTGTGACAGTCTCCCATGGCCTTCTGGCTTTTTCTGTGCAAGCCGCCGCTTGATATGAAAGTGCTTTTTTTTTTTCTTTTTCTTTTCGAAATTAGACTTATGTGGTCAAGTTTGCTTCATACTAAATTCATTTGCTCTGCAATTGAAGCTCAACAGCTCTGCATGCTTAGCCAGTGTTATGCTTACAAATCATTTTAAGTGGCTGCTTTGATTATAATGCAATATGAATTATAAATATATGATTATTAGTCCTCATTTACTCAACCTCATGTCATTCCAAATCTGTATTTATTCTCTTTTAATAATTCTAAAATATAAAAAAGCACTATAAAATAGATTTTATGTAAAATTAATTAGTTTTTCTAGGTCACTCATCTAATTCACTCAGAATTGTTACACAACTAAGATGATGCTTTTATTTTTTCTACAGAAGCATTTACAATGTTGGATCTCAGGATTTTTTGGACCCCGGTGTGTTCTGCATAATTTACTGTAAATGTTCAGCCTTTCAGTATCGATGACCAAAAGGTTTACTTAATATTGATTCAAAATAACGAAAACCATCTTTACGCAATATAAAAACACGGCATGCATTTCTTTGTATTTTTGTTGACTAATACAGACACTCATTTTAAATGTAAGTTTAACTTTAAAAGCTTCCGTGCATCAATCAAACAGCGTGTGTCACCACACTTCAATAAAGTCCTGGGAGGAAAGTAACCCTCAGACTTTCATCTGTAATAATATTTGACCATGCATTATTATATTTTTCTGTCTCTCCCATTATCAGGATGTTTGTTGTGACAGCGTGTGAGTCATGTTTGACTTCATTTGTGTCTTCGTCTGTCTCTTTATATTTGCTTAATTTTCTGTCTGCGATGTCTTTAGGCATTACCTCAGTCCGTCTGACATCAGCGCGAGTCTTTGAATCTACAAGTGTTCGGTTGTTTACTTCTTATGGTCACTGCTTTCTCTTCCTTCTTGTCCCCCCATCTTCTCTCTCTCTCTCTGTGGCTTTATTTCAATGATGGAATTTTCATGGCACCGTTATCATCCTTAACAGGGTTATCTGCAATCAACTCAGGGTGTAATGAAATCAGTTTTGTACAATTGGTAACTAGTGTGTGGCTGGGGATCTCATTTGGAGCTCTCGCCGTATTGCCTGTCCCTAAAAGGACCACATGTAGAGAAATGAGTATGTCTCCTTATGACTTGGAGATTGAATTAGGTTGATTTTAATGGAGACATTATGTAGGGACACGACATGATGTATTAGTCGTCTCGGAGAGCATGCTTATGACACATCCAAGCCTGTGCAGTCGTACTATTTGTGCCTTTACTCCCAGTATGGACTTCCACATCTACTTCCTGTTGTTTTCTACAAACATGAAGTAATGCGTGGTATTCATATTCACAATACATGCAATAATTTTGATGAAGATGTAAAATTAAGCAATGTTATGAATATCGTGAAGATTTTGATGAATTTGATGAATATACAAAAATACACAACATTGTGAATACTGCAAAGATTCTAATGCATTTCATGCCATTACATTTGTAGTGTAATCAGACTAGTTTCAGGATCCCTCCTATATTGTGCTTGCAATTTTAAAAGCGTTAAGACCTTTTAATAGATTGAGGTGGTGAATAGAGGTGATTAGGAGTTTGATTCTGTCATTTAATTGATTCAAAACTTTGATTCAGTGAATTTGTTTGCAGCATCACTCAAAATGCTTTGGTACAAATGTACTATTAGATGAATAAATATGCGTTAATTATATTTAACTACATTTTTACTGATGTTCTTACACCATACATTTAGACATACGCTAAATATCAAAAGGCTGAGGTACTGAGATAAATATTATCAAAATGCTTTGGTAAAAATGTGCTTAGATGCTTAATACATGATGATTATATTTAAGTATGTATGTATAGTGCTGCTTAAAAGTTTGTGAACCCTTTAGAATTTTCTATATTTCTACATAACATCATCAGATTTCTGCACAAGTCCTGAAAGTAGACAAAGAGAACCCAATCAAACAAAGTTTGTCGCTTATTTATTCAGGAAAATGATCCAATATTGCATATCTGTGAGTGGCAAAAGTAGTCTCTTAGACTAGCAGTTAATTTAAAGGTGAAATTGGAGTCTATCTGTGCAGAGGTGTTTTCAGTCAGTGCAATGACTATCAAATGTCAGTACGTGACCTGTTTTATTTAAAGAACAGGGAACTATCAAAGTCTGATCATGTTTGTGGAAGTGAATCATGTCACAAACAAAGGAGATTACTGAGGACCTCGGAAAAAGAGTTGATGTTGCTCATCAGGCTAGAAAAGGTTACAAAACCATCTCTGTGGACTCCACAAATCTACGGTTAGACAGATTGTGTACAAATGGAGGAAAATCAAGACCTTCCCAAGAAGTGGTCGACCAACAAAGACACTCCAAAGCGGAACGTGTAATAGTCTTCGAGGTTGCAAATGTTCCCAGGGTAACTTCTAAGCAACTAAAGGCCTTTCTCACATTGGCTAATGTTAATGTTCATGAGCCCGCCATCAGGAGAACACTGAGCATGGTGTGCATGGCCGGGTTGCAAGAAGAAAGCCACTGTTCTCCAAAAAGAAAATTGCTTGCTAAAGATCATGTGGACGAGCCAGAGGACTATTGCAGAAAGGCTAAATGGATGGATGAAACCAAAATAGAACATATTGGTTTAAATGAGAAGCTATTATGTTTGGAGAAAAGAACACACTGCATTCCAGCATAAGAACCTTATTCCATCTGTGAAACATGGTGGTGGTAATATCATGGCTTGGGCCTGTTTTGCTGCATCTTGGCCAGGACAGCCTGCCATCATTGATGGAACAATGAATTCTGAATTGAACAAAGTCTCAAGAAACGTTGGTCATGCAGCAAGACAACGACCCCAAGCACACAAGTCATTCTACCAAAGAATGGCTTAAGAAGAACAAAGTTTTGGAATGGCTGAGTCAAAGTCAAAGTCTAGACCTTAATCCAATTAAAATGTTGTGGAAAGACCTAAGCAAGCAGTTCTTAGGAGGAAACCCACCAACATTACAGAGTGTAAGTGGTTTTGCACTAAGGAATGGGCTAAAACGCCAACATGTTATTGTGCAGGACTGATCAGCATTTACAAGAAACTTTACCTTCAGTTACTGCAGTAAAAGGGGGTCACACCAGATACTGAAATCAAAGATTCACATACTTTTGCAATGCACAGATATGCAATATTGGATCATTTTCCTGAACAAATAAATGACAAAGAACATATTTGTATATTTGTATATTTGTTTGATTGGGTTCTCTTTGTCTCCTTTCAGGACTTCAGAAAAGGTTCACAAACTTTCAAGCAGACTGTATATATATATATATACATACATATATATATACACATATACTGTTATATACTATACTATATAATACATTTTTCTTCTCCCAATACACATTTAGATAATGTGAAGATATTGAAAATATAAAAAAAATACTCAAAATATTGAGATAATATTAATAATAATAATAATAATAATGAATGATGATTATTATTTTTTTTTTTTATGGATACGATTCAGGTGTATTAGCCAACTGTCATTTTATTTCACTGTAACGATATATATCATGATATTGTTATTTTTGCTTTAAATAAGGTTTTTCATGACATCAAAATATTCATGATATGAATTTTTACCAAAAATGTCATAATTTTTGTCACCAGTGTTGATATCACAAAAAACGAAGCCTAAATTAAAAAAAAATCTCAATCTCACTGAGGACAAGTAAACCGGCAGATTAAATAAGAATGAGTAACTTAAGGAAAAGGACAAAAAAAAAAACTACAGTAGAACAAACAAATAAGAAATACTACAAACACTGCATAAAGCAATTACTGCATATTCTTCACTGTGAAAATTAAATATATTTTTCTCTTATTAAAGTGATTTAACCAAGAGCAGTGAGATTTTCTCTTTTTTGTTGTTTGATTAACATGAATGACAGACAGCAGAAATATTAGACTGTTATCACTTTAAGAACTGCCTGGATCCAACATACTTTTACACATGGGATTTCTAAACTTTATAATAAAATTGTTGTACAATTACATCATAAAACTTTTTCTAGCCTAGCAGTAGTTTTTCAATGCAAGAATGACTGATTTGGAACAACATGAGGGTGAGACGATGACAGAACTGTAATTTTTGCGTGCACTGCTTCTTTAAGAGGACTCTGTGGCAGCAGAATAAGATCTTTACTAAAGCACTACAGTTACGGATGAGTTATAGAGAGATCTAAGACTAAACATTTGACATGAATACGTCTGTGACCCAAACCCCTAAAGCATAAAATAAAGACGTCTTGAAGTTTCAGTATCCGGCAGCGACTGCTTATAGCATGCTGTGGCGGTCCGTCGCCGCACAGTAAGACCACCGCACTAAAAAGCTCTTACTTGCCATGTAGCGTAGCAATGCTTTTCCTTGCACATTCACCGCTGACAGTCTTTCAAAAGACACTTCTCCAGAAAGATGTTGAGGAGTAGCTATGGAAACAAGAGAACAAAATATGGATAGAAGGAATTTGAGAAGGTAAACGGATGCATTCATTAAGTAGGAGGTGAGCTAGTCTGCATCACACCTGATGGAGATCTGTTTAGCATAAATATGCAGTCGAAGCTGGAGGTGGTGCAGTCAGTGTGCAACACAGATGTCATCCGTCAACGCTGGGGGTGTGGGTGTGTTTGGCACGTGGGTGGATGGAGATGAAGGTAGTGTATGCTCTGCAGAGGTTAATTAATGGTTCCTGGTGGAGTTAGTCAATTATAAGTCTTGCACATGCTAACACTGCACACACAGGAATCAATAAAAATGCAATCTGTTTAACTGGCTCAATGTTGCATGTATAGCTACTGTCCGCAATATACCGTAGAGCTGTGTTTTTCCCCATCAGCCTTTAAATGCAGGACCTGTTGCACTTTCGTACGTGTTTCCGAGCGTGCAAGGAACAGCCTACTTGACTCGAGGAGAATAATGAGTTCAACAGTTCACTCTCTGGGTCCCATTAAAATATTCAATCTCCCACCCCTCCTTCCTGCCTTAATTAATGCCCAGTGTTTTGAGGTGTGTAGTTCTGGGCCAACCGCAGAGTGAGAGCTCAGCCAGAAGTGTCACATTTCTAAGCCAGCAGGATTTCAGAAATGTCTGATAACTAACATGCATGATTATTTTAGCCGTTTGTCTACAACTTTGTGGCAAAAATCATCTATTCATATTTCTACATCTGGAGAGTCCAAACGATTTGCACCTTCCACAGATCATCACCCACATGCTGCATTTAAAATTTCCTAGATGTTAGACAGATCCGAAATGGAAAATGGCGCATACAGATCAAATTGTGTATCAAATTGTTCCAAATGTTATGAGGTTCTAGGGTGCAGATACACGTTAGATGTTTTCAAGCAAGGGACCGGGGCCCACTAGGGGGCATCAGCAAACTTCCAAAGGGGGTTCTAGAACTTTATTCCCAGGTTTCACAGACAAGGCTTGAAGGAGAAGTCCACTTTCAGAACAACAATTTACAGATAATGTACTCACCCCCTTGTCATCCAAGATGTTCATGTCTTTCTTTTTTCAGTCATAAAGAAATTGTGTTTTTTGAGAAAACCATTTCAGGATTTTTCTCCATATAATGGACTGATATGGTGGCCCGAGTTTGAACTTTTAAAATGCAGTTTAAATGCGGCTTCAAACGATCACAAATGCGGTCGTAAATGATCCCAGCCGAGGAAGAAGAGTCTTATCTAGCGAAACGATCTGTTATTTTCATTTAAAAAAAATACAATTTAAATACTTTTTAATTTCTAACACTCGTCTTGTCTTTCTCTCCCTGAACTCTGTGTATTCTGGCTCAAGACAGTTAGGGTATGTCAAAAAACTCCAATCGTATTTTTTCCCTCAACTTCAAAATTCATTTCAAAATCATCCTACATCGCTGCAGAAGTACCAACCCTGTCTTTGCAAAGTGAACATGCAAAGAAGATCAAACACCCTTAACAAAAAAGGTAAAAAAGCGATATAGGACAATTTTGAAGTTGAGGAAGAAAATACGATCAGAGGTTTTCGACATACCCAAACTGTCTTGAGCCAGAATACATAGAGTCCAGGCAGAGCAAGAAGACAAGCGTTTCAGATTAAAAAGCATATGAATTGTATTATTTTTATGAAAATAACTGATCGTTTTGCTAGATGAGACCCTTCTTCCTTGGCTGGGATCATTTACAACCGCATTTGGGATCATTTGAAGCAACATTTAAACGGCATTTTGGAAGTTCAAACTCGGGGCACCACATCAATCCATTATATGGAGAAAAATCCTGAAATGTTTTCCTCAAAAAACATTATTTCTTTACGACTGAAGAAAGAAAGACACAAACATCTTGGATGACAAGGGGGTGAGTACATTATCTGTAAACTGTTGTTCTGGAAGTGGACTTCTCCTTTAAGATACTGCACACTGGGTCTGAAATTTCCGTCTAAAATTTTCAGAAGTTAAAAAAAAAAAAAAATGACCTCACGTTTATACACTGCCTCTGAAGCTTTCGTCCGTCATGAAAAAATAAATAATTAAAAAAATTCGTATCGGGTTTGATTTTCTGCATTCTTCGCATCCGTAGCAAGCATTTTGAGAGGTGTTTTGACAGTTCAGAGCCACCGTACAAGTGAACGCCAAAATCCAACCAAAGTTCATCCACTTCGTCTCACAGCACAAAGCACTGCAAGGTCCTTGTACACTAAGTTGACAGAAATTAGTGGTCTTCGTTCTGTGCATGACAAATTTTTCAAATGACAAATATGAAAAAATGCATATGAAAATTTCAGGCTCAGTGTGCAACGACCTTAAGTCTGAGCTGTTTTAACTGAAAGAAACTGACTGACCTTAAAATATATCAGTGCCTTTGTTTGGTCTCAAGATGCACACCAGTAATGTTTTTTTCTAAGGCACGTTTATAAAAATTACTTAAATGTCCTAATTGAACTATGGCCTAATCCTGGCTTAGGCTAAGCCCTGTCTATGAAACTGGGCCTAAAGTCCAGAGTCTATAAATTAATGAATTATTCGAAATAATTTTTATTAATTATTCTGAATTATTTTATTGTAAATTAAAATTACACATTTAATTGAATTAAAAGTATTACAATTAGAAATAATATTAAAATAATCAAACTGATCAGTATTTAGAATGCAAGAAAGCACAGAAAAATTGTTTTTTCATCTCAGTTTAAAAAAAAAAGCTGAGCTCTCATTTTTTTTTTTCATCACTTTATTTATAAAGTGATTTTTACAGTTTCTGAACAAGATGTGTTAAGATTTTGCTTTTGCAAGCAAATAAATAACAAATAAATATTTTGTCATGTCGTTTCAAACCAGTAACACTTTGGTTAATCTTCAAACACAAATTAAAATATTTTTTTGTAAAAATATCTTCTGAGTTAACTATATGTGATGCTCTCTATGTATGGCTGTCAATCGTTTAGATGTAAATAAACGCCTAAATTAAATCAATTCATGATATAAAGCACTACTTTCTCTTTACAGGACATTGATTAAAGGCATAGTTTACTCAAAAATGAAATTTACCCCATGATTTACTCACCCTCAAGCCTTCCTAGGTGCTTATGACTTTCTTCTTTCAGACAAATACAATCTGAGTTATATTAAAAAATGTCCTGGCTCTTCCAGGTTTTATAATGGCAGCGAATGGCTGTTAATATTTTGAAGTCCAATAAAGTGCATGCATCCATCATAAAAAGTACTCCACATGACTCCGAAGGGTAAATAAAGGCCTTCTGAAGCAAATCGATGCCTTTGTGTAAGAAAAATTTCCATATTTAAAACTGAAACGTCACTCTCTCATATAAGTGTGTACTACACAGCTAGAGATTTCAGTTTAAAAAGTTTTGAATATGGATATTTTTCTTACACAAACGCATCAATTCACTTTGGAAAGCCTTTACTAACCCCCCGAAGCTGCGTGGAGCACTTTTTACGATGATAGATGCACTTTATGGGACTTTAAAATCTCAACAGCCATTCACATATATAAGGACTGGAAGAGCCAGAACATTTTTAATATAACCCCACTTGTATTCATCTGAAAGAAGAAAGTCATAAATGCCTAGGATGACTTGAGGGTGAGTAAACGAAGAAATTTTCAATTTTGGGTGAACTATCCCTTTAAGATTAGAGGTTCTTACAACCTCTTCACCTGATGTATGAGCATTAGTAATATGCAATAGTAATACTACTGCTTACCTTAGCAAGCATCACTAGTTAGCTTTATCTAAAGTCACCAAAAAGGCAACTTAGTGCGGTCGTACGTGTTTCCTTTTGCGCAGTTAGTGTTCTAGCTCTGGAAATCTTACACTAACCTCCCTGTGGCAGGGCTCTGGGATCTGTCTTTTAATTGCCAGGTCTGGACTGAAGTGCTGTTATTGGTTCAGTCAGTGAACAGGGCTCTCAGGTGGGCTGGTTTAAGTATAGCGTTCAGCATGTCTGGACCTGCAGACAGATGGGCGCTACGCATAAGGATATGCCTCTTGATGGAGAACTTAACTTAATGAAATTCAGTACACATCACTTTAATGGCCTGCTGCTATCATAAACCAATGCCGCTGTGTTAAGATGGAGCGTGGAACAGATTTGAAGGCAGATTCGGGGGGAAGAAGAAATTCTGTGGGCGTTTCAAACTGATTTAAAGTTATGAGAAGATTTTTAAGTGGATAATTTACAGTCATTCAGACAAAAAGATATTTTTTACAGCTACCTTCCAAAAACCTTGAGCTTGTATGACTGTTTTTCTTTTAATACATTTAGCAGCCTTTATCTGCAGTACTTTTTATTCATATTTATACAATATTAACCTAAAAAAGTGTGAATGTGGCATTTACAGAAGCTTTTTGCAGCACTTTTAACTCTCAAATATACCTGTGCTACTTAAGACTGGCTTTGTCATCCAGGGTCACATATGGTGTTGTTTTATTGGTTTGTAAAGTGCTTTGAGATGTAACATTTAAAGGCACTATCAAAAAAAAACAAAGATTATTATTATATAACTTTTTTTTTAATACGAAAAAAAGACTGTGACTTACATAATTCTGACTAACTTTTTTGCAATTGAGAGTTCTGACTTTTCTTCTCAGAATTTAAAGCTATAAACTCGCAATAAAGGGTATGCATGTGACGTCACTGTCCGCTGGAGTGGCTGCGTCTCCGCCCACTGAGTGGCAAAAAGACTGAGTGGCAGCATTGGTTTCAGAATGAATGCTACGACAGAATGACAAAAAACATCTAAAATGAGAAATAGCTTTGCGATTGACTGTACAAAGAGATTTTACAAGAAATCTGAGGTATATTTTTACAGACTGCTGAAAGCTACAGAAAAGAGAAGCAAATGAATCGCTGCAGTTCACAGAAACAAATAGGGCTGTGTATTGCCAAGAATCTGGCGATACGATACGTATCACGATACACGGGTTGCGATACGATGTGTTGCGATACATTGCGATATTGTAAACAAGGTGATATATTGGGATATTTCTTATTTTATGAACAGGACATAATTTTAGGAAAGCTGTAATTAAGAACACACCACCACATGCAAACCATTCAATGTTATTGAATCACTTTTTGTGCGGTACGAGTAAAGGGGGAAAATAAAGTGCTTGCAAGATTCTTTAGTTATTAAATGTATAAAATGTAAGCTTTTATAAACAGACCATATATATTTTAAGACCCTGTTTTACAATTTAAGTTTACAATTGTAACCATGTCAGATCATTTTGATCTGAATTACATCTGCTTAATATCAATAAAAAATAAAGTGCTTACAGGATTCCTAAAGAAAACAAAAGAATTGTAAAACAATACAATAAATATAGATATTGGACATTCTAAGAACCTTTCTGTTCTGAGAATTTCGCAAGTTTTGGATTTTGCAAGTTTTTCAGTTTGTACTTATGCTCTGCGTGGAATCGCCGAGACCGCGACGCGAGCACCGCCTCAACTGCACAAAACAGCCCCACCATGAGAGAAAGCGACAGGCAGCTGCGCGGCTACCCCACCGCAAGAAGACTGCAATCTACGAAGCAACTGTCATGCATCTGGTATGATTATTTTTCTTTAAATATTGATATTCCATTTTTGGGAATTGATACAGTATTGCCAAACAAAATATTGTGATACACACATGTATTGATATTTTCTTACACCCCTAGAAACAAATGGACTTAAGGCAGCAAAACACAGATATGCAGTTATCATTTCATGTTAATATGCTGAATTTTGCAGTAAAATGGTACCCTACATATTGTATTATAATGTTTCGTATTGACAACTCATCTATTAAATATTTACCATCTTAAATTCTGCATATTTGGAAGTTTCATAGTTTACCATATAAGTTTTTGGGCTGGACGATATGACAATAAATATAACATTGATATAGTTGATCACCCAGATTTAGACCAAATGATTTAGTACTTACAAAATATGTTGACAGGCAAATTTGCTTTATTTCACCACCGTTGAAATCAGGCACATAGAAATGTCAGAAAACACGATTCCTGGCTGCATATCAATATCCATGGACCACTGGATATTTGGTAAGTTGTAAGCAACACTATATCGAGTCCAACAACCTTTAGTTTAACTGATTATCGATTTGTTTTACTTGCGTTTTCGCAGCTGTCCTATTAAATCCATTCATGCATACCCTCTATTGAGTTAATATTTTTCTCAGAATTGTGACTTCGTATCTCGCAATTTCAAATTAGAATCTTGCGATTTTGAATTTAGATCTCACATTGATCAACGGGTTTACGCACAATCAAAAATAGCTGGTTTTAGCTTAGGAGAATGACACAAGATTGAATCCAATATTTGGAGATAATATAGCATAATGAGAGATTTATAAGCAGTTGTTTACAGTCCGGTCATTTTTGACTGGGAACACCACAGGTGTGACTAGGTGAAATAAAACCCACAAAGAAAATTACGAAAATTCGAAAAAAAATGTCTGAGAAGTACTTATATCCTGTGTGAACAAAGTCAGTAAGTTTGAGTGCAATGTGACACTGTACCATTAACTAGCATTTGACCCAAACACAACCAGAGGGTTAAGTTTGGAAGGTGTTTAAAACACTACTAGATAAAACATAAATTTATTGTGAAGACTTTTGAGAATGTTAGTTTCTAGATATAATTAATGTGGCAATTAGCTCTGGCCTTCTCTAATATGGAAAATGTAAACAATGAAGTGAAATCTAAATGAGAGCCACCGGTTTGCAGCTGTCGATTTGCTTGTTAGTCATTCCACTCTGGTAGAAGAGAGAAGCAAGTACAATAAACCCGCTCGCTAATTTCCATTACAACAGTATTACTCTGAGGGTTTGCTGTATCATTAACATTTCAGCATTTGCCTGTTGGTTTTAAATAAAATACAATTACATCTAGGAGAAATATGGCAGGAGAAAAGGGCAGAGCTTGTCAAAGTTGCCAGACACACAGGGAAAAGCTGATAAAAAAATATTCACCTGCCGTTTTAACTTGGCAAACAGTTTTATATGCTTATACCACCATTTAATCAGTCTCTCCAAGAGTCTCTCGACCTTTATTAGAAATTAATGTTGAAGCTATCTGCAACTTGCAATTATTTCCTGTCTGTGTTCAGTTGGTTAACCTTTCAAATTCGCTTTGAAGTCCAAATCATTGCAGGTAAAAAACTACTCTTTCTCAGTGATGAATCACAAGTCGTCTTCTGCCGTTCCTTTTCTTGGCTTGCTTCATCCTTGTAATCATTTTTAACATCGGACCGAGAGAGAGCCGTCCAGATTGGCAATATGGCGAATTTATTCATCTAAACGCTACCATATCAAAACAAAGCTGGTCAGTCGCCTAACCGTCTCTGAGGATGTACGCCGGCCAAGAACCGTCGACCGCCACCAAATGCTCAACAGATGGTAAAGAGTATAAATACATCTGGAAGCATATGACTGTGTAAGAAAATATTAGGACGGAAATGGAAGCCGAACTGCGAAAGAAGAATATTAAAAAAAAAGACATCGGGGAACAATCAGGAGGGAAGGTCACCCTGAGTTCTACAGGGGAGAAAAGTTTCATGCCGGGAAAGATAATGGAAGACTGCTGGGCTAATTTTAGTGTAATTTATGGTTTGACCTTTGGGCAAGAGAAATCTAGCATTATAATATGGAACAACACGCTTATCTGGTCCACAGTAAATTAGTTTGAAATCATTGAACATGAATATTGCATTTTTTTTATTATTTCTTGCACTTGTGAATTTATTATGCATTCCCAAACAAGACAAATGGATAGTTCTTAAATTTCAAATTCTTAGCCTTAAGGTGCTGATGAAACCCAAAGAGGTGCTGATAAAAAAAAAAAAAAAAATTCAGAGGCACACCTGAATGAAAGACTAGATTAATAAGCTTGACTCAGGGTAACTCTGCTTTACACATCACATCTACATGTTTTTCTTTTTTAAGAGTTTAACCTGTCAAGTGGGGGCAATTTGACATTTATAAAATAACAATTAATCATGCCACCCTAAATTTGTATTATCACAGCAATTCAAGCTGGAAGTAGCACCTTCACAATGTAAATTTATATACTTTTCAACCTCAAACTCTTGTCTTGTCTAGGTCTGCCTGAACTCTGTGTATTCCGGTTCAAGACAGTTAGGGTATGTCGAAATGCAATCGAGCTGACGAATGACGAATGCAATCAGAGTTATATTAAAAATTATTCTGGCACTCCCAAGCTTTAGAAGGGCATAGACGGGGTTTATCTTCATCAGTCCAAAACAAGTGCATCCATCCTTAATAATAAAAATTGCCTCCTATAGCGAATCAATGCGTTTTTGTAAGAAAAATATCCATATTTAAAAGACAAGACGAGCGTTTGAGGTTAAAAAGTATCTAAATTGTAACTGGGATCGTTTAGAGCTCTTTGAAGCTGCATTTAAACTGCATTTTGGAAGTTCAAAACTATATGGAGAAAAAATCTGAAATGTTCTCTTCAAAAAACACAATGTCTTTACGACTGAAGAAAGAAAGACACGAACATCTTGGATGACAAGGGGGTGAGTACATTATATGTGATTTTTTTTTCTGAAACTGAACTTCTCCTTTAATACAAACAAGTTTGGCCATTTGTTGTCTTTTCTGCACATATTTTGATTATATGCAATTCACTTGCCATATCATGTATTTCAAATATTTCATTATACTATTTTATCCAACTCAAAACCATGCATTTTACACAAGTGGATATATGGATTACAGCTCACATCTGCTGCTTGTTTTGTACCATGTTTTGATGAATTTTCTGAAAGCATATTTTTACCAAAGCAATAAACCAAGTTCCATCGTTGTGCTGACAGATGTAGTCCCTGACATGTAAACATTATTCCTTAAACATAACATTGTTTCATTGCTTATACTATTAAAAATGTACATTTTTTCAAAAGAAACTTCAAGTAAGCGTGAGAATATTTCTCTGAATATGCACTCATTTGAACAGAAACGAATGGATCTTGTTTACGAAACTCTTAAAACAACACAGGCGAATGCATGATTGGACAGGCATGTGCTTTGTGTTCACATAATGAAAGATATTAATTGTTGCATGTTTTGAAATGTCCTTCTGAAACAAATTAAAACATTCTTGACGTAAAAAGATTTCTATTGTAATACAGAGGCCATATACTGAAGCTCGAGACCTTTGAAATGATGTATAGTTTTGTCAGTATTAAAAAAGAATTTAATGCCTGCATTGTGCAGTAAATCCAAAACAAAGAAACTGTGCACTAGTGCCCGGATGCACATTAACAGGTTTTTAAAAACTGCCAGACTCAATTTTTCTACATAATGGAAAGTATTGTATGAGTAATTTGAACCGCTCAGGGAACTGATAAACACCTTGACCCAGCTAACCTTTATCGAATTCAGCATTGTGCTGTTATTAAAGTCAATTCTGTCTCACCAACACATCTGTCGATTCCTTATTGGAAAGTACGATGCTCTGGGTTTGTTGTCAGGCTTTCTCATTCAGTTCTTTACACTAATTGATGGACTCATTGATCTTGGCGGTTTTGCTACTGAAAATCAGAGTCAACCCGCATTTGTTTCAAGCACTCAAGAATTAGTGCGGTTATTTTAGTCTTAGCAGTTTTTTCCTTAACAATCTCTCTTTTCAAGCACATCTGTGCTGATTGAGGCCCAAACCACGAGTCTGGAAGGGTCGGATGTGTCAGCAGAAGCAGTAACAGCAGATCTATGTATGTAATGCAGCATTAATGTCCCAGTATAGCGCCTTGACCAGCTCTTATCGCTCGTGGCTTTATCTCTATGCGCCAGGCCCTCCTCTTTGCACCGGCTCCATCGTTTTGCCCCGCTGGCCAGAAATTTAAGGCCAACTGCTGGGCTTTTTGACCTCTGAGCTCTCTATGTGGCCATAACTGTCAAAGCAAAAATCTGTAAATAAAGGAGGCTGATCGGCTCAGAGAATGCAACCATTCGATGCACTGAGCGATGGGGCAATTAGATGGGTAAAAGAGGACAAAAAACATGCCGTAAAAGCCTTGATGTTTTACCTGTGCTGGAGAGTGACTAATGTAAAGTGCATTTTTTTGTATTGTGACAGTACATCTGCTGTTTTCAAGCAGCGAGTCATTTCTTCTAAAAAGTGATGGAAAAAATAAGCAAAAAAATTGAAAATACACACAGAGCTGAACTGAGTGGGCTTAAATTTCTCTCTCAAGTTTGATTTATTTATTTTTTTAAATAAATTTATTCTGACAAATTATTTCAATGAACTGGAAAACAAAAGGAAAACATGAAAAACAAAAATAAACGTTTTTATCTACTGGGATTTGATTTGGTTGTAAAAAGTGGACGTAATTACCAGAAAGATGCAAGGGAAGGGAAAACTTATGAATAGTTGTTGTTACAGGTGCAATATGGATGTTGCAGTATATATTCACAATTTAGAATGGCCTTGAGTGCATTATTGCTTATAAAAGTTTTTATTTATAAGCAAATTCATTGCGTGAACCTTACACTAAAAGAAAGTCCTGACATGTAAACTGAGGTTAATAGCTGGACATTGTAATAGTCCCTGTACCATGTATTTTAGCAGAACGTATTGACCAAGCAGCATCTAGGAACATAACTATCTGGTTTGTAATGTGGAATGTGGGATGCCACGCATACATACCCACTCCAGCAGTTATAGTGGTCAATAAATCAAAGCACAAGGAAAGACACAGGCACAGAGGGCAGTACATGAAGAATGTCAGAGAGGATACAGTAGCTTGAAGCAAGGAAATATTCATCTAATATACCAGCATCACATCTACTGCTTTTTTTCTCTACGTCTGACCGACCAGCATTAGCACTGCGGGTCAAATTTCCCAAGCTGCATAATGGACAGCAGTATAAGAGGAAAAATATAAAT
>JAHKKF010514160.1:0-17904 GCA_019740295.1 Labeo calbasu | reverse complement strand
AAAAAAAATAATAATGAGAAAAATAAGCCTCACCTGTTTGCCATCATTATTTACTGAAGCTTTGGTTACGGTTGAGCTCTGAGATTAGAAAATATTATCAACAACAATATTACGACTACTGCTAATGACATTTATTAGGTCATTTTCAAAATCAGAAAGTCATTTTACAATAATTTTACAAAACTGTTCTCATTTTCGTTTACATTTACCAAAAAAAGAGGCCAAAACCAGGACTGGAAAGCTACTGTACATTATGATCTAAATAATGCATGGCAACTGAAATGACTGAAAACTCAATGTGCATTTGATGCGGCTTTTAATAGAAGTATGATCATGGTATTCTGGGTTGTATAATTAGTTATTTAGCAGTCCAGTTTCCCTTTACTGAAGTTTCAATCCATGATCTTTTGGATGACCAACCCAAATGTTCAACCACATTCCTTTCAAATGAACTGTTACCTGTGAAGATGATTTAAAGGGATAGAGCTTCTGCATCACACCAGTCCTTCCTGCTAAACAAAACAGTTTCAGAAAAGGTTGATGACACCAACAACAGCAGCCTCTTTAGAAAACATCTTAAAGGAGAAGTCCACTTCCAGAACAACAATTTACAAATAATTTACTCACACTCTTGTCATCCACGATGTTCATGTCTTTCTTTCTTCAGTCATAAAGAAATTATGTTTTTTGAGGAAAACATTTCAGCAGTTTTCTCCATATAATGGACTGCTATGGTGCCCTGATTTTGAACTTCCAAAATACAATTTAAATGCGGCTTCAAACGATCCCAAATGCGGTTGTAAACGATCCCAGCTGAGAAGGAAGGGTCTTATCTAGCGACAAGATTGGTTATTTTAATAAAAATTATACAATTGATATACTTTTTAATGTCAAACGCTCATCTTGTCTTACTCCGCCTGGACTGTTTTTGTTCCGGTTCATGACAGTTAGTGTATGTCAAAAACTCCCATCTCATGTTCTCCCTCAACTTCAAAATTGTCCTATATAGCTGTTTTACCTTTTTTGTTAAGGGTGTTTGATCTTCTTTGCATGTCCACTTTGCATAGACTGGGTCGGTACTTCTGCAACGATGTAGGATGATTTTGAAATGATTTTTGAAGTTGARGGARAAAATACGGTTGGAGTTTTTCGACATACMCTAACTGTCTTGAGTCAGAATACACAGAGTTCAAGGAGAGAAAGACAAGACGAGCGTTTGAGATTAAAAAGTATTTAAATTGTAGAGGTGTGTATTGCCAAGAATCTGGCGATACCATACGTATCACGGTACAGTGGTTGTGATACGATATGTTGCGATACATTGCGATATTGTAAACAAGTCGATATATTGGGATATTTCTTATTTTATGAATAGGACATAATTTTAGGAAAGCTGTAATTAAGAACACCCACCATATGCAAACCATTCAGTGTTATTGAATCACTTTTTGTGCAGTACGAGTAAAGGGGGAAAATAAAGTGCTTGCAAGATTTTTATTAAATGTATAAAATGTAAGCTTTTATAAACAGACCATATATACCTTTGGACCGTGCTTTACAATTTAAGTTTACAACTGTAACCATGTAACTTAAGAATTACATCTGCTTAATATCAATAAAAAATAAAGTGCTTCCTGGATTCCTAAAGAAAACAAAAGATTTGTAAAACAATAAAATAAATACAGATATTAGACATTATCAGAACCTTTTTGTTCTGAGAATTTCAAAAGTTTTGGATTTCGCAGGTTTTTCAGTTTGTAATTACGCTCCGCGTGGAATCGCCGAGACCACGACACGAGCACCGCCTCAACTGCACAAAACAGCCCCACCACGAAAGAAAGCGGCGGCTACCCCACTGCGGCCCGGCGCAAAGGCCCTTTCATGGGACGCGGCAAGCAGCGGAACCACGGTGCGGGCGCCGCCTCTGCTGCACAGGCGAGTGTTGGCCGCACGGCCGTTTCGCTGCTTGCCGCGGTCTGGAGCGAACGTTACCTCAAAAGCCGAAATGACGGCACATTTCACACCGAGGTGAGAGCAGAAACTATTCTTTCATCCTCCATTAACGTTAACATTATTGGCGTGCCCTTATGCTAGTATTTCCTGTAACTGTTTAAGTTCTGAGATAAGACTGCAATCTAGCAGTCAGGATATAAGCATAACAATAAACAACTGTCATGAATCTTGTATGTTTTTTTTTTTTTTTTTTTAATATCGATATTCCGTTTCTGAGAATCGACACAGTATCGATATTTTCTTACACCCCTATTAAATTGTATTTTTAAAATGAAAATAACCAATCGTTTCACTAAATAAGACCCTTCTTTCGCATTTAATCTAACCGCATTTGGGATTGTTTGAAGCCGCATTTAAACTGCATTTCGGAAGTTCAAAATCAGGGCAGAAAAATGCAGAAATGTTTTCTTCAAAAACGTCTTGGATGACAAGGGGGTGAGTACATTATATGTGAATCTTTGTTTTGGAATTGGACTTCTCCTTTAAAACACTAACTGGTTGGACCGGATGTGCTCAGGAGGCTCTGTGTGAATGGAGGGTGTTTACCTGTGCTTTGAGTCTATGTTCTTTTTGTAAGGGTGTTTTTGCACTATTGATTTCATTTAACCAAAGGTCCTTATTAAAATTCTTAGTAAACAGAATGTAAACACTATACATAACTTAAGGCTAAAGTGATAATACTGGTCCAAACTTAGACACACCTAAACATACTTCCGTTCATGGATCGCCACTGATGACAGGTACACATTCAGCCTGACCTGAAGTTGCTATTGTAAACACTCAATACGCTTTGACTGGTCTAATGTTTCAACACTAACACTGTTATTGACTATTTTTAACTTGGCAAAACACACCTGTCCAAGACGTCCGTCTGACGCATGTGTAAGGAATGGCTCCTGAACATTAATTATGTAACTTGAGGTCATGTAGGAAAGTTTACTGTAAAAAAATTCAAAAGCATATTTTCCAGGTAACGAAAGACTTTGAGTCTCAAATACTAAAAAAATGCTCTTTTCTTGAAACGACAATAAAAACCCTTGTCAGATAAAAAAAAATTTGCCCCAAATGTTATCCCAACTAGTCAAACACAACTGTCTGAACAAATGATTTCATATTGTTGAAATGGAAAGGCTTTGTGAGATCCCATCATGCATGGCAGCATGAATAAAGTATGCAGTTACTGTTATAGGATTATTGTTTTGCTGTTTGCTGACTTAATGTAAACTTTTTGTTGTTGTTTTGTCATTATTGTAAGTTATTTGTTGCACTGTAATGTAAAGAGCTTGTCTATTTAACATTTGTTGATTGCTACCATTCTTAAGGTTTGTGTGTCTAGTTTTGAGGCCTAGAGTATGCTCAACCACTCATATCTGTTTGCTGGATATCTCAGTCTTGTAAGATGTTTTACAAACAAAGACAATGTTGTTTACATACTGTATTAGACTAAGTTATTCATTAAGGTTTCTGTAACAATTCACTGTTAGTCATTTGTAAATAAACAAAAAAATGATTACCTCAGCGACAGTAATTGTTGTTTCAGTTGCTGTGACAAGACAAACTTATGTTGGCTAAACAAAGTATCTTTACTGAGAAAAACTAAAAAACTAAAGTTGAGAGAACTCAAAGCCTTACTACATCAAGTTGCCTTACTTTTAAGATTTTCATTCATAAAACTTTATAATCTTTAAAATAAAATGTTATGATCAGCGTTGGGGGTAACGCATTACAAGTAACGCAAGTTACATAATCATTATTTTTCGAGTAACTAGTAAAGAAACACATTACCTTTTAATTTAAAATATCTGATTTACTTTTTCAAATAAATAACTCCAGTTACTTTGTTTCACAGTTGACTAATTGACAGATCTCCTGTCCCCATGTTGAGGGAAATTGAGAGTAAATGCAGAGGAGAACTCAGAATATGATGCAAACTTTTTAAAAAGCAATAATTAAATATGTTAAATAACACATATATCCTTGTATTAACTAAAACTTTTTCTGCTAACCTTCTATGATCCAATTCAACCATACTACTAAGCAAAAACATTACACTAACATCTTACACTAACATATTAAACTAACATTTGTGCTTCTTCTTCTTCTTCTTTTTTTTTTTTAATTGCTGAAAAGTGTTAAACTTTCTTCTCCTGCGTCTCCTGCACATTTCCTTCAGCCTGAGGCTTATTCATTTCACTTTTGGTACAAAAGCGCTTTTACGTTTGCCAAAAAATATCACTTTTTATATTAAAAATAAACAAGCAAGCCAGTCCAGATTTAAAAAGTAAAGCAAAAGTAATGCAACACATTATAAAATAATTAAGTAGCGTAATTAGTCAGCCTACTTTTTTTGTAATGCATTACTTCTAAAAGCATTACAATGTAATGCATTACTTCTAAAAGCAACTTCTCCCAAAATCACGCTTTTAAGATATTAAGAAGACATTTGGCCTGGTAGCAGGCACAGTTAAACAGTCAACGTTGTCCTTCCCGCAGCTGCAAAACTGAGTAATGCGTTGCACTGTGTGACAAAAGACCCCTGATTTTGGAACATAATACATACGGAATATAGTAATTTATCCTACTTTTAGTTTGGCACGCCTTACTAACGCAGACTCAACGCAAAAACACGTCACGAGTGAACGCCTTTGATTCGCTAAACTACAAGGGCGTGATCAGCTGACGAATTACCGAGTCCTAAGGGGAAGGCTTGGCTCATGAATATTAATTAAATAATAAGACTGGCCGCTACATGGACGTCACTGTGACCTTATTAATATTCACGAGCTAAGCGTTTGTACTTTAGCTTCAGGCAATGGAATGTACATAAACTTTTATTGGCACGTGTGTTGAAGGCAAATCTCTTTTCGTTTGCGAACGATGGGGCAATCGATTCAAAGACCAAGTAATAAACTCAAAACATCCACAGCTGTGAAGTGTTGTTGGTATTTTTCCTCTTTCAACTTCCCCTTAAAGCATTCAAGTTTCATGCCACAGAACAAACCAAACGCGACACAATCCGGTAAACCGTAAACAAACATTGCTTACCTTTATAATGATCTGTCTGTAACAGTCTTCTCTTTAAAACCTCTTACCAAAGAAAAACAAAAACAAACGAACACAAACACAGAGAGCTACAGTTTTCAAAGTTCTGAAACGTTTAAAAGAAGCCGTTCAACTCGCAGACGTTCCGCTGCAAAAAGCCCACCAAATCAGGTCTGCTTAACTAAGAAAAGTTCTAAAAACATGAAACAAAACAAACAGTGCGTTCAGTTCCTGAGGTGAGAAGAAACCCAGCTGCCCCCTCTTTCCTTGTACTGTAAGTCCTCCAATTCTTCCTCGAAAAAGCACATGATCGCAGGGCGTGTTTGAACAAAATTGTGATTTTCCACCCAAACTTGAACTCTTTAATGTCACTGCTGCATGGGTTATAGATGTAGTCATAATCATCTGAGATGTTTTTAGTCACTCAGACAGAGTAGGCTATACATTACGATACATTTTATTTAAATATATTCATAATCATGTCAAGACATGAAAGAACTTTGTTGTGTAACAGCCTCAGTGTTGTTAATACTACCATTTGTGCATAACAAAACATATGACAGATTTACATAAAAATGCACTGGGGAGAGTGGGGTAAGTTGAGCCAGCCCATGTATCTTGGCAGCTGTATACTTTTACTGTCATGTGACCATGTATTTTGGAATCACACATCATTTCTGCCAGACTGTGCGAAGCAAAAACACATGGGAGGATTGGAAGGCAAAGTAAGCCACAGGACCACTGTTTATAAGAAGCCATAATTTTAGAACCCTTTGTCATAGATACATTCTGATTATTTAAAATGGTAGGAAACATCCTGGAATTACTTCAGATAAGTAATTTACCCCACTCTCCCCTACATCCAAAATATAAACTTTCCATTAATGTACTTAACATATATTCTTGTTAGTGTCTTCTAAACATAAGCAGAACAGGACTGTGAACAAAAACTAGACTTTAACCACAATCTGTGACCACAGCAGAATAGTTGTACAATACAAATCATTTGTGACTATGCATATCTGTATTCTGCAACGCGGACGCATTTTCTGTGAATGTGCAAGACTTCCGATTCATTAGCTGCTGTTAGTAAATAACAAGAAGAATGTGTCGTTTTTGCAAGAAGTATTTGCGAGAAATCAACGAGTTTATAAATACAACAGTGAATTAAAATAGAAATAGGCTACTGCAGGGGTGCCCAACCCTGTTCCTGGAGATCGACCTTCCTGCAGAGTTTAGTTCCAACCCTAATCAAACACGCCTGTCTGTAATTATCAAGTGCTCCTTTAGATCCTGATGTTAGCTGGTTCAGGTGTGTTTGGTCAGGGTTGGAGCTGAACTCTGCAGGAATGTCAATCTACAGGACCAGGGTTGAGTACCCATGGGCTACTGGTAAAAATAACTGGAAGTGATTGACATTGGAAGCCGTGTGAAAATATAGTGGATAGAAATAATTTAGCAGACTGTTCTTAGGACATACAGCAGTCCAGCAAAGGATGATTGGTATTTCTAATCATGGAAAACATCACGCTTCTAGAAGTCTCTTAAATATGAGTTACTTATGTGGAGGAATCTTGTAATCATTGGAGGGATTTATGGATTTCTTGTTTCATCATCTGTATCATCAAGAGAACTCAATTCAGTACAGTCCAGTTACAGTTAAGTTGTAAGATGCATTCGCACTGATAGCGATTTGCAACAATAAAGCATCTAGACTTCATTTAATCTTAATGTGAGTTGGAACTTGCTGCAAAAGCACCATTCCATCATATGCAAATGAACGCAGCGACGACCAATAGGAGCGCAGACAGCTGACACCAAATGCACAGCAAAGCTCAGATTTTCTAGATGTTTCCACTCGCGTCAAGCAGTTGTTCTCTGATGGAGTTGAGCTCCGCTAAACCTTCGTGCAGCTGTTTGGCCAGGCCTCGCACTTCAGCCGTCACCTCTTTCTTACAGCCCTTCTTCACCTCTTTGGAGTCTTTGGTGAAGTACTTGTCTATTCCTTTCTGCAGACTGGCTAACTTGGCCAGCGTGTGGTTAATTACTTCTTCAGCTCGATCTACCGGGTCACTAACTAGGCTAATGGTTTGTAGGGCCCGTCGTACCTCCCAGTCACCGGTGTAGTAGTTGTTCCGTCGCAGAAGCGGATGAGAACGTAATCGACAAAGACCTTCAATGATGAATCGCAAACAGCGCTGCATTTCCACCAGCTGGGCCTCGTAGTCCATAATGATGAGTTCAATCTTCTTACGGTCCTGCATTAAACAAGAGAGAGTTCCAAATAACACAATATACATGTAAATATATACTAAAATAAATATATATTTCTGTACTAGGAAACTGTAGTTGCATCTTTTAACTACAGCAAAGCGATGCCTGTTTGGATTAAATGGGCATCAGATTTATTGGTGTTTTACAATGCAATGTTTTTAAAAATCAAAAATCCAATTTTATGAGGAATTGGCTTAATTAAGTCAGCAAAAAATACATATGGACGATTCAGTGCTCGACATACGTACATGCATGTTGTTGATAGTGTCTGAAATGGTGGCGGATGCGGCCGTGATGCCGCCCGCCGTGGCGACGCCCAGTCCGATGGCCGAGATGATGATGGATGCACCAAACGTGACGGGAACCAGCGCCAGTCCCGCGATGGCCGCGGCTCCTCCCACGGCTGTGGTCGTTCCTCCCGTGATGTTTGCGATTTTAGTGCGATGGTGGAAGTTGCTGAGGTCGTCGGCGATGCCGTATAAGATCAGCACGTGCTGGTAGAGCAGCTCGGCTCGCTCCATGAAGAGCTTCATATACACGCGGAGACCACGATGGACCTTATCGGCGACCGCTTTAAAAGATCTGATATTAGAGACAGAGAACAGAGCTGTTTTTGTATGATACTTAAAAACAGATTAACATAAGACCAAGGCTAGACATCTGGAGGACCAGATCTTCAGATGGTTGTATCAGTGACATATTTATTTGACGTTAAAAAGTGTCTCTACATTGCAAAAAAGAAAAAAAAAAGGTCTATCGCAGTATTTTTGTCTTGTATTTCTGTCTGAACATTCTTAAATCAAATCAAGATACATTTACTGGAGAAGTATAATGAATTAAGATGTTAAGTATTGTTTTCCGAAAAGCAAACAAACAAAAAAAAAAAAAAATAAAATTGAGTTTTTGCCTAAAACAAGAAAAAAATACCTGCAAATATTGTGAAAAGTAAACTTCATTCGAACAGCAAAACGAGATTATTTTTTTGACCCAGTTGGCAGATTTTATGTTTTTAAGCAAAAAAACTCCCTTTTTTTTTAGAAAACAGTCATCTTTTATCTTAAGTATGTACAAAATAAATTTAGTTAAGATGCAAAACATCAAAGATAAGAAGTTTAAGAAGATTTGTTTTCTGAAAAACTAAGCAAAATTACGCAAGTTATGCTTAAAAAATGTAATGTTTTTGAAAATTAAATAAAAATCCAGTTATTCATGAAAAATAAATAAAAAAAAATACAATTATTTGATAATTTGCCTATATATATGTATTTTGTACATTTTAAATTCTTAAATCAAGATACATTTACCAGAGAAGTAAACTGATTCAAAATGAGGTGAGATTTTGCTTAAAACAAGAAAATAAATAAATGAATTAATAAATCCTCCAATTGGGTCAGAAAAAAAAAAAAAAAAAAATATATATATATATATTTTTTTTTTTTCAGAAAACAAGACTTTAACACTTCAAACTAATCATTTTGCTTCTCCATTAAATGTATCTTGATTTACGAACATTTAGATGTTTGTGCTTGAAAACAAGACAAAAATACCAATTAAAACGTTTTTTTCTTTTTGTTTTTGCATGGATACATTTCGACCATTCATCCAATCAATCATCAATCAATCAAGCAAGCAAGCAGACAATCAATGATTGATAACATGGAAAAGAAGACAAAAATACTTAGTAAGATATTCGTTTTTGCAATGAAGTTCATTTTATGAAGTCTTACATGGTTTCTTCTTCTTTCAAGCTGATCGTCTCATTAGCAGGTATTTCATCCCAAACTAAAAAACACAAATATTGAACGTTAAATGACTCAGATGTGATGTGCGCTGGATGAATGCGTGAGTGAGTGAATTAAACAACTCACACTCCACTGTATTCCACCACTCCATCAGACTGTCAGTGTCCTGCCAATAAAACACACACATGAAAAAAAGACTCAAAATCAAAATCACAGGTTCCTCACAGGTGTGGCTACACAAATACATACTCCACAGTATGAACAGAATCTATAGACATAATGAATGCAATGAAGTAAACATGATGAGAAAGGATGATTGTGTTTGTCCTGACTAACCCCTTCATCCTCTTCTTCCTCCTGCTTCTGCTCTTCCTCTTGATCTCTGAGTCGTCTTATGTCCATCTGAGCTGACAGCCACTCAGCCTTACAGAGAGAAATGCATGAGAGAAGAGAGAAAAAAAGGAGAGACAAATGATTATGAATTTAATGCATTTTCCTGATAATAATCATATCTAGAAAATCTTACTGCCCAATTTCCCCCCCCCCCAAAAAAAATCTGTCAAACTGCACAAATAAAAATAAAATATAAAAACAAATCAGCATCAAATCAGCATGTTAGAATGATTTCTGAAGAATCATGTGACACTGAAGACTAATGAATAGTAATGATGATGAAAATTCAGCTTTGATCACAGGAATAAATTACATTTTAACAGATATTCACACAGACAAGGGTCATTTTTTTGCGTTGTAATAATATTTCACAATTTCTACTGCATTTTTGATCAAATAAATGGTACTATATACATGAGTCTATGTAAAAATCAACATTGATGTCTACCTTAGCAGCATCAGACAGGTAAAAATCTCCAGACGTGGCACCTGGAGGATCCAGAAAGTCTTCAGGAAAGTCCTTTATGTCTTTAGTCTAAGTAAAGCAGGTAGACAGATTACATTAGATGAAGACGTAGTGAATAATTTGATTCTAAATTAAGATGAGCAAACCGTTACCTTCGACCCTCTGCGATGTACGTCAGTCTCTTTAGATTTCTGTGGTTTATTATCCTGCATGAGAGGAACCTTCAGCATTAAACGTGTTTGTGTGAATGACATCAAAAGCATGAAAATGAAATGATAAAGTTACCGGTGTATATTCCTCCCAGCCGATG
Organism: Labeo calbasu; assembly: GCA_019740295.1. Taxonomy (NCBI): domain Eukaryota; kingdom Metazoa; phylum Chordata; class Actinopteri; order Cypriniformes; family Cyprinidae; genus Labeo; species Labeo calbasu. Next base: position 7,664 of record JAHKKF010514160.1, on the reverse strand, counting down.
TCCTCCTCGTCTCCTGCCTTAAACAGATCTGCACCCTTCTGAGGGAACTTGTCATCTTCAAAGCTCTAGAGATTTCAGAAATCAGCAACAATTTCATCAAAATCATAACATTTAAAAAGCGAGTTCAGAAGATAGTCAGTCTCTCACCTTTGAGTCTCGATGCGATAGCGGCGGCACGTTAAGAAGTGGAGGCTTCTTCATCTGCAAAACAGTTTGAAATTTAGCAAAACGGACTACGATCGAAACTAATTCAGCTACATTTAGTTACATAAGCTACATGAATCTACATTTAGCGATTTTTATAGCAATTTCTGGGTAAAAATTGATTCTACACCATATTTTTTTCAGTGCAGACAGTAAACATTAAATAAAATACACACTTTTTTGGAAATTAAAGACACAAAACCTAGATGGAAATAAAATAATTGTCAATCATTGTAAGTAAACAAACAAATAAATAAATCTGTATTAAACTGAGAACATTCCTTTGAAATAAGATGAGTGATAAAAGTTTGACAAAGGTTTACAGGTTTGTTCACCTCTGAAGCTTCATGATCTTTGCTCTGCTTGATCTCAGAGTCTTCAATGCTCTAGAAAACACAAACATCAGTGTTTTTCTGCCATCTAGTGGTTTAAAGGAAAGCAAGGCAACATGTCTAATTTTTACTGAATTTAACTTTAAGTACTAAAATAACTAAAACTAAAATAAAATGATAAAAATATTAATTAATATTTAATGTTATATTTAAAAAAATAATAAAAAACCAATATATTCACTTTAACTAAAATTAAAATGAACATGGAAGATGCAAAAATAAAAGTGAATTCAAAATATTAACATAAACTACATTATATATATATAAAAAAAAAAAAACTATGAAAATGACGGAAAGACAGCACAAAATTACTAAAATTTAACTATATACTATAACTATATAACTATAAACTATGTATGTGTATAAACAGAAAACCTTTTTTCTCTCAGCTCTGAGTTTGATGATTTACCTTTGAGTGTCGTCGAGGTAAGCGTGGGACTTTAAACTTTAATGATTTCTTCTGTACAAACAGTGGAGAAATACAAAATTAAAATGCAATTAAAAATGTCACATCGATCATAAGATCTTTCAAAAATCTCACCGGTCGACAGTCTGTCATCTCTGCATGTTTCTCATTGCCGTCTAACGGTGTGAAGAGAGCTGAAGTTTTATGGACATCTGTCTCCAGATCAGCCTGAATACATAAAAACCTTTAGAATGAGCAACACTGATTCTTGTTTATGGACTGTTTTTGGCAGCGTTGTTAATAATTAGTGCTGTTTCTTACCTTTGAATCCCATGGAGGAGGACTCATAAAGCCATTCGAATATGAGCTCTAGAAAAACACAATTCATATAAGCAATAATCTCACCAGAAGTGACCAGAATATGAGATCTTGTGAGAATAAACAGTCTGAACCTGAACATTGTTTGGTGAGTAACTCCACCCGGCTTCAGTTTTCATTAATGTGTCTTCCTAAAAACAGAAATATTACAAGATACTCAGTAAAGAGACTGAAATCAAACTCATGTTCTCATGTAGACGTCTGCTCTACCTTGAACTCGTGAGGTTTGAAACCAAACGTTCCCTTCAGATCATCAAACACGTCATCATCCTAAAAGCACAGTTTAATAATGTTAAACATAAATACACAAAGCTGAGGATTTCATGAATATCCGTACGACTCGGACAAACCTTCGGATCTGGATGAGGAGTGAATCCAAAAGCTCCCCTTAGTTCAGCATCATCGCTCTCCTGTAACACACATCTACTGTAAATATGCTGTTATAATGTGACAGAATCAGACAGAAACACACGCGTACACACTATACTAATCTAAAAAAAACCTCATGATGCTGGAAAAATCACAACATTCTTAAACACACAGATTAGAATCTTTGCAATGTTTTGCATTTCTTTGCTGAAATGCTATGATAATGTACTTCTTAAATGTATTTATTTATTTTTTATCTCTTTAAGTTTGCAAGCTTGCATTCATACTACTCATTAACATTAACTGGAAAAAAATCTATATAAGAAAGAATAAAAAAAAGAAAGAAAAAACACATTTTTACATGAAATTGGCATAAAGATAAGAGACATTATGTATGCGATGTGATGAGGAAATGTTTATCATTGCAAATAAATGCATTAAATGTCACATATTATTTTGAAAAAGTACAGTAAATCCTGCAGAGTATCCAGTAAATAGTAAACTATAAAACTATTCTGTTTTGAAAATCGTTGTACCTTAACATGTGGTGTTTCCTCCTTCGTTTCATTATAAGCTTTGTCAGTCTATTAGCAAATACACAACAACATCTCTTTAGAAACTTTTAATTGTATGCAAAATGTATAATATAAACAGACAAAGAATGTTAAAACTCATGGGAAAGAAAGCAAAAGTGGCATCAGGACTCACCCTGGATAAACCGATAACAAACCCTCTGTGAGGAACAAACTTAACTCGCACTTTCTTTTTTGATTTATGCTAAAAAAAATATATGATATATGTTAAAATAATAATAGTAATGAGTAAAATAATGCATTAAAGGAGAAGTTCACTTCCAGAACAAAAATGTACAGATAATGTACTCGGCAAATGATTTCAACTTAAGTAGTTACTTTGCATAATTTGGGCTAATGGTTTGCACTAAAACGCTATTGGGGGATTCTTATTTGAAATCATGGATAAACTCCTGATCACAAAATTCAAACCAAAAATAATAATACCGATGAAAAAGAACGGGTTGAGGGTTAACCACTTTCGTTACCATATAACTATAAACTATGATAAAAGCTCACCAGCATGCATTGATTAATGTTGTAAAAACAAAACAAACAACAACAACAACAACAAAAAAGCAACCAATGTATGTGCTCCTGCAGCCAACTGAGAAAGTTAGTCGCAAAATCCAAGATGTTCATGTCTTTCACAAAAGACTGCAAAAGAGTCCTACATCGCTGCAGACGTACCGACCCAGTGTTTAAAAAGTGAACAAACAAAGAAGATCAAATACCTTTTACATAAAAAAGGTCAAACAGCGAAATAGGATGATTTTGAAGTTGGAGAAGAAAATGAGATGGGAGTTTTTCAGCATGCCCTATAACTGTATTGACCAAGATTACACAGAATATGCATGTGCATCGCAGAGCTAGACAAGACAAAAAACATAATTTCTTTACGGCTGAAGAAAGAAAGGCATGAACATCTTGGATGACAAGAGGGTGAGTACATTATCTGTACATTTTTGTCCTGGAAGTGAACTTCTTCAATGAAAAAATAAAAGACAATTCAGATAGATGACAGATCTCTACCTGTCCATCAGCATTTCCATCAGTCTCTTCCATATTTCTCTCTTCATCATTCAGATTTGTGTCGATCTCTGATAACTACAACAGAAAATAATGTGTGTTACTCACTAAAATAAGTCTAAAATAAGACAGTAAAGATATCATTGTTGTGAAAGAAATATTTGTATTTTACATGGGTACAGTATGGTCTGGTCTCATGTGAGTGATTCAACTGAACTCAATTAAACTCAAAACTGAATGAACTACTTTGATTCATTGATTCAGTGTTTTGAAACTCTTCAATTGTCACACACTGAGGCCATCTGCTGGTCGTACACATGCACTGACAATAACAACATCCTGAAATACACAGTTCAGAAACTTTGCAATCTTTTGCATTTCTTAGCTGAACTGCTAAGGTAATGTATTAATTTTTGCTTGTTTTTAAAGTTTGCCTTTATAATATATATATATATATATACACACACACACACACACACACACACACACACATATATATATATATATATATATATATAGTCGCCCCCCCCAGATGTCATCCCCGTTGTCACGCTGCAATTGGAGCGGTTTGCCGTACGGAGGTACTAGACGGTGCTAAATACCCTCAAACGAAAGCAAAAGCAACTGAAGATCTGGCAAACTATGCAACGCTGAGGAATGCAGACATATCTGCTGATTTCTTGAACGCAATGGCCAATGAGAAACGTTTTGGTTTGTCAGAATTCACTCACCTCTGAAAGCGCCGGATCGTTTTTTTTTTTCAAGTGCAGTTTTGCGCGCTCGTGAATCATCTCATGACTAACTAAGCGCAGACGCGATGTAAATAAGGGATTCATTATGTAGTTTAGAGAACTTCATTGATTATAACAGAACTTGTGAGATCGCGATGAACTTAGATGAGTTCCGCTTTTACGTGATAATAAAGTGAGCGATCTTTGCGCACTTTCTAGGCTATATTGCGGTAAGAATTTTGTATGAAACGTCCGTGCAGTGTTTCGGGATGACATCTGCATATTTATGATGGATTATATGCTGAAAGTGGCCAGCGGAAGACTGATCATAGTCTGTTTGATCAATTTTGCCTTCTCAAATCATCAAGACTTACCTAAAATCTATAGATATAAAACAGTTAAAGTATAAAACAATGTTAGTTTAAACGTTAAACCTACATAATTGTGTGCTATTAGGCGCATATCCAGTCGTTTGTGCGGAGAGTGGAAGCTAAAGCTGCTTTGCAGAATATGGAGGTGCCAGCGCGATCACTTGCATTTTTTTCAGTGGAAACCATTTTAAATATTCCGTCATTTTTGCTGATAAAAGTAAGAATAATACATAATTCCAAACTGTAAAAGGGTCTACTTTTATTTGTGTGCACACATAATATCAACAAAACGTTGCAAACGGTTCTATAAAATAAAGAAAACAAATATGATGCGCTTTCTGTGGTCTCAACAGGAGCGCTTCACAAAAATGAACCGAAACTCAGCGAATACAAACCTCACAGACATGATACATATATCTATAGAAAGCTTTAAATTATAACTTAACGAAATAAAGCAATCGAAAACAAAAACTCTTTCATTATGTAATCTGTAGAGTTGCATTTCTCTCTAAAGGCGCATCCAAAGAGGAGATGGCGAGTCAGGATCGGCAACTTCATCCTTGCGACACTGATTCAGAAAACACTAGTTTATTAATGAATAATTAAACAAATCTCCTTACTATTACCCCTGACACATTCATGGTGATAACTTTTGCCGGTGCTTTGCGGCAAGCTTTAGCCTGTTGCGTGCGCTTGAACGAGGAACTGTTTTTCCCCCCATTTTTTTTTTGCCCCATTTAATTTAATTTAACTTAATTTTTGTCTTCATTTTTAATTTTTGTCTTGTATGTTCAGTGTTGGAGAAAGTTACTTTTTTAAAAGTAATGCATTACAATTTTGTGTTACTCCCTGAAAAAGTAACTAATTATGCTACTTAGTAATTACTTTTTATGGAAAGTAATGCGTTATGTTACTTTTGCCTTACTTTTAAAATGTGGGCAAGGCATGCTTGCTTGTTTTTTTATTTATATAAAACAATTCTAATGTAAAAGCCCTTTGAATTCACCTCAGACTGAAAGAAAAATACATTTATGCAGGATATCACTTCTACTAATGTTAGTTTATCTAAAGAAATTTTTGCTTATTAGAATGGTTGAATTGCATCATCAAAGGTCAGCAGCAAAGACACTGGTTAATAAAATGGGATTAAATACATAAAATATATTTGTTTTATTTAACATATTTAATTGTTGCAGGGCTGCGTCATATTTGTGTCAGGTTGCATTTCACTGTTTTTATTCATTTTGAGGAATACTGAATCTGTTTTTTGTGAGTGAGATGAATTAATGCATGTTTACATTTAGTCTAGAATACAGTAACATCATGTTTACTCCCAATTTCCAGACAGGAGACTTATCAGTCAGTAAATGGGGAAAAAGTAACAGGCGTTACTTATTTGAAAAAGTAACTCTGATACTTTCTTAGAAATTCAAAAGTAATGCGTTACTTTACTAGTTACTTGAAAAAAGTAATATTATTACGTAACTCACGCTACTTGTAATGCATTACCCCTAACACGTGTATGTTTACTTTGATAGGTTTGGAATGTTTTGCTGTTGGCTGTCATGTTGAGATCGCATGACCAGATAAACACTAGTCAGTCTCAGTCACTCTTATCAGATACACACACACACACACACACACACACTCTCTAATGTGAGCAAAAGAATAATGTTGATGAATGCAGATGTGAGAGTGTGTGAATGACAGACAGAACTGAGTCTAAGATCACTGTCAGTCCGAAACAAACAAAACAAGAAACTCTACATAGAAAACTGATTTACCTGATGACTGTCACGGACCGAAGCGCCAAGATCCAGATCTCCTTCTAAAAATGGATCTTTGGAGAAGGACTGCAAATAGTAGAGACATGGTTTCAAAATATAAGGTATTTTAAGATTCAGAATTAAACTGGCTTGACCAATGAATGTGAATATGGCGTGTCAACAGCTGATGTGTTAGTACAGATACAAATCATATAAGAAAAAAATGATTTTATGTGTTTTCATTTGAATATCAGGTCTGTCCACACTCCTGCATATACTGTACACATGGTTAAAAAGGCCAGTGAAAATACCTTCGAATCCATCAGTGGAGGACCATTCATTGATTTCAGACCAACTGCAGATGTATCCTAAAGAAATGAGCAGAAAAATTATACTTTTATTGTCTTATGTAACATTAAATGTTTAAAAATATATCTCCTGTTATTATCTTAATTTGTTGTTTTTGGTAATTTTTTTTTTTTGTTTGTTTAAAACATTAAAAGATGAGGGGGAAAAAGGCAAACATTTTGTATAATTTTAATTTTGAATGTTTTAAGAATAGCTTCCTGTTGGTTTAAAGTACACATTATACTTTGCATAAACATGCAAACACAAAAAAAAAAGACCTTTGACGGTCGGTGTGGCACAGGAGGCTTGAATTTCTGTGTCTGCTTCTATAAAAAAAATGAATAAAACAAAGATAGTAAAATATCAATATAAATACATACATACTAATAATTATAGTTTAGAAAGCAGAAGCTGAGTTCAAATTGCAAAGAGAAATACTGAGTGTTTGCACCGGTTTACAGTCCACATCTTCTGCTTTCTTCTCTCCCAAAGCCACAAGTTCAGCATGTCTCGATGAGGGTGTTAAATCATCCTAACATGAGAATGAAATGTGTCAGTGTTCAAATGTTGCTCATCTCCACTGTCAATAAACTGATTACTGAAGTACAGCGTTGCTTTAAACAAACCTCGTTGTCTGGAGTGACTTTAGCTGAAGCTTCAGCAGATTTCACCTGAAGATGTAAACAAATATCATAATAAATGAACATATAATATGCTAAATTCCATCAGCCAATAATTATACAATTCATCCTGTAGAGCGAATTGTTAAAGAATCTTTCAGTACATTTTATTGACAAAAATGTCAAAATGTCGAATGAGAGTTACACTGCAGGTTACAGTCGTAATTATTTAAAATGCATTGCATTTTAAATAACAGAAATTGTCAATGAAAGCATTAAATTGAAATACAAAACAGGCTTATTATTGTAATAATTAAAAAAAATTGTGCCACAAATTAGAAATGAGCAACCTTTTGTTTTGAGGTTAAATAGTGTTGAAAACATTGAATTAAAATGGGTTTACAGGATGAATCTCTAAAATAAAATAAAATAAAATAAAATAAAATAAAATAAAATAAAATAAAATAAAATAAAATAA